>OMKZ01015377.1:0-12705 GCA_900302535.1 Neoniphon sammara | reverse complement strand
TATGCTGGGTGTTTTCTCAGGCTCCACCCCCTCACACCTGTCCACCAAAACTAGCAAGGGACTGTGAGCTTTGACAGCTGTCCTCTCTCTCTGTCTCTCAAATTCACACACACACACACACACACACACACACACACACACACACACACACACACACACACACACAGGCAGAGCACAGGTGTTAAGCTGTGCTGAATCAGTGGGTGGTTGGGGTTGTTGTGTGAATGTGAACCAGCTCCTATAGTGGTGGACAGCTCACATGGTGGCCAGTCTGACTCACTGCTCTCACACACTGCTTGACATTGTATTTAATAGACAAATTTTACATTTGTGCATTTGTGACACAAGGGTCAGAGGTCACAGCAGGCTGATGGAATAGACAGATGGAATAAATTGCTGTTGTCATGCGAAAATGCCAGTACACCAATTTGTGATTTTACATGTTTTTAACTAAAGAATGAAGTGCTTCTCTGGGGGTTGAGAAATTACTGTGGTCCTTGGTCTTATGACACTCTTTCG
The DNA here is from genome assembly GCA_900302535.1 of Neoniphon sammara. NCBI lineage: Eukaryota > Metazoa > Chordata > Actinopteri > Holocentriformes > Holocentridae > Neoniphon > Neoniphon sammara. The sequence goes on along the minus strand of OMKZ01015377.1, from coordinate 12,186 downwards.
AAACCCAACAAATAAAAAGATAAAAAGCATGGTGGTCAAGCTGCAAACAAGGCTGTTTTCTTAGCTGAAAGTTGGCATTTTGAAGATATTAGGTTTTTATTCCTGCCACGCCAGAATGATCACGAATGACAGAGAAAAGTAAGGCAATAAGAGCTGAGCAGAAGAGGTAGAAACAGTGTTTTAAACTCAACTCGGCAAAGAGCAAACCACAGCCAAACAGTCACTCTACAAAACTGGGAAACCACTTACACACCTTTCAAAGAGAATACGCTACACAGAACTGTAAGTGAAACCTCAGGTCCTTGTAATTCTTATAAATTCACCACTGATTTTTGCTTCTTTTTGTCCTACAGTCAATTTTTGCTTTGAACCCAGGGTGTACCGGGCGTGTCTCCTGCTGTATAAATAAAAGTTACTGAATTGAACGGGACGCGGACTACTTTACCCGTGATAACTGTGTTATCACGCTACGTTAAATAGCAATGTAAAGCAGCAATGCGGCTCCAAATGCCAAACAAAAGCCTGGCTGAATATGAGTCATCACAGAAGTTAGACTGGGAAACCAGCACCAGCCTGACCAGTGCAACCAAACTGTGGCTGTGGCTGGTAAAGTCTAAACTCATACACCAACACATGACCCAGGAATGTTATGGAATGCTGATGCAAGCCCATCCCATGTGGGGATACCGGTTTATACCATGGTATGAATATCAACATGTACATTTCCTTATCTATGGTACTGAATTCTACTGTATTGGGGATATTAAAAAAAAAAAAAAAGGTTTCAAGTTCATGTCTGTCAGGGCATAATGTGAAATTATAATAAAGCATATGTTCAACCAAAAAAACAAACAAAAAAAAACCTTCTGTTTTCATTACTTAAAGGGTCATTGTAACTGATATTAATAATAATAATCGTGTAATACCATATACTGGGATAAGGTGAAACTGTGAGACTTTACTGCACCGTGAAAATCTCATACCACTGCAATCCTAGTCCCAAGCCTTGCACATGTGCATTTGCCCAATTCACTAAATGAGGACAACCCCTTAATCCTTACTTCTCTATTGACAGTTACCTCCTGGCATTACCAAAAGCAGGTGTATTTTCATTCTGCATTCAACACTGTGGACAAAAAAAAAAAAAAAAAGATGCCAAACCAAGCCTTCATGAAACACTGCACGCCCTCGTACAAGTGTTCCTAATACTACTTTTACACAAAGCATATGACACTGCAAATACAAAAGCAAATGACACTGTTTACATTAGCAGAGGCCCTGTGCGCATATATCACCTCCAAGTGAACTGGTGTCACGATCACCCAACACGACTCAAACACAGTGTCTTCTCATTTTCTTGGACATTCTCTCGTTACAACCGAAGTATAAATGAGAGTCCGTTCCAAAAGATGTTGATTTATTGATAATTTATCGTATTACATAGGTTAAAGTTACACAAAGGTTAGGACTGCCCACCTAAAATGTAGAGTAAGTCCTGTATCATCCTGCCTACGCAGGTTGCAAATTAGCATGTGATCAATTGTCTCCTCTGCCAATTGGAACCAAAGCTGATAAATACCTGAACTGAACTGCTGCAGGACTTTAATGCCAGTTAAAGCTGTTTACACTGAGTTCAAGTCCTGGATTGTGGTGGGAGCTGCAGTGCCTCATCTTTGCAAACCCCAACTTTGCATGTTCTGTATTTTGACAAGACACCGTTCAGAAACAGCCGAGGAGGCGCGGCCCACAGCATGCGTTGAACACCGACCGCTAACCTCAAGCTGAGCGGAGTCTCAGCAGGTCTCAACCCTGATCCTGACCAGGGTGGTTTTGCAGGTCGGCTTACCCGCGTCAACACTTTTGCGTTGAGAGTCAGCCTGCTTATGTCCCCGCTTACGTGTCTGCTTTACAAACCACTTTGTCAGGTAACCACACGTCATTTGGTGTCCTGTTCTGCTCTGTTCTGCTGGCTGGTCAAATAACCGAAGTGGTAGGTTGGTTTTGACATTAACTAGCCAGTGCAACCAGTTTCCTTCCATGGCTGCCTCTGATTTGCTACCTGTTACCACATAGCGTGACTAAAAAGTACCAGAGAGAGGTTGGTGGCCAAGTTAGAGGGGGTGAGAGAGAGATTTACACTTCAAAGGAAGTGAAGTTGACTCGTCCCAGCTGCTAGAGGAAACCCCCCTGACACTCCAGCACTTCTTTCTTTCTTTCTTTTTCCATTTTGCCTTTCCTTCTTTTCTGTCCTTCCTTCCTTCCTTCCTTCTTCCCGTCTTTCCTTCTCTTTTTCCTTTGTTTTTTTTAATTCCTTCCCTTCCCTTCCTTCTTATCCTCTCAAACCATTTCTCTCCTTCCCCGCCTGACAGACTGGTGTTTCATCTTTTTTCCACTACAGATAAAACGGAGGTTTGTTTTCAGCCTGATCCAGCTCATCTCATTGATCTGTTTCTCTTTTTATTGAGACTGGTTTCTCTGTAGACAGACTCATCTTATGGAGGTCAAAGGATGCTTTCTTCTCCTCTTGCTGTGGCTTAGACAGATATATCCGTTTGATATTAGCCTTTGATGAAAAACTGGCTATCAACCAGTTATGTCATTTATGTCTAATATGATGGAATAGGACATAGAGGGTTGACCACCTCTGATTGCAGATATCACCTGCCCTTGTTATACTCAAATACTTTAATTTGTAAGGGCTTAAAAGTTGCTGCTTTCCTCGATGGTCTAAATGCTCTTTCAGACTTTTTCCCCCAGACAAGAATAAATTTCTATGTGAATTCTTGGAATTTATTGGCATGAAAATGTTAAAATTTAAAGATACTGGCGCAAAGTATCAGCTATTGGCAGCTTCACTTGTCTTCAACATTTCATGCTGGTCAAACCCTAGTGTTGACTTTTCCAACCAGCAAATGATGTCTCTTGCATATTTGGTTGGTCTTAATTTCCTCTTTTGAGTAGAAAATCAGCACACGGACGTTCTTCGGCTCTTTTTACATTACTGAGTCCAGCAAATGAAAACAGATACTGAGGCTCATCTTCTAAATTTCATCCAACGGTGTGAATGTTTTTGCTGTGTGTGTGTGTGTCGGTCTCCCTTTGCAACACATTCCTCTCTACCAGACAGTTTGGAATCACCGACTCAAAGCTCAGTTTGCTTTCACTTCAATCAAACAGCCCAGAAAAGACAACGCATTAAGAAGAACACATAATGTTCCACTTAAAGATGTTTGTGAGTGTAAGTCTGTGGTGTGACTTGCAACACAGCACATCCTCTTAATAAAGAAAGAGATAAATTACAGTAACACGCACAAACATAGAAGCATACAAACAAGGAGAATTAGCCTGAATGCTTGTGAAGGCGCTGGTGAACAAGAAACACTTCATGAGCAGCTAAGAATATCCACTTCCTGAAATGGATGAGCTGAAACTGATAGTCTCATTGAGTTCAACTTCCAAACCACATGCTGATCCATTCGGGTCCCGTCTAGCCTGCATGGTCAGTAGAGTCAGATTCAGTAGCAGAGTCTCTTACCTGTGTGTTGAGTGCTGCTGGGCTGAAGGAAGGACGCCTCCTTGTCTCGGTGGATCTGCAGAGAAACAGGAAGACACTGAATTAGCCTCAGCTACATGTGACTGTCACCCACAGAGAAAAACAGCAGAGCTATGATGCAGAGCTGCGCCGTAGTTAGGAAGCATTTCCCAGTACACAGGATGGGAGACAATGAGCACACACTTTCTGACTGTAGGCTTAATGAAAAAGATTATTAATCTGGTTTAGCTGCTACATCTCCACTGCTTGGAAAGATCTTACTTTGGTCACTTTTCAGCCTTGAGAACTCAGAGTCACAGTGACACACAAGCTGACACACACACTCTAACATGTACACACACACACACACACCGCCTGTCAGAGCTCTGCGGTTGGCTGTAAACACACAACGCTGGGGCTCTGCTTCCTCTGTGGTCTGACTGTCTACACAACAGCTGTGTGTGTGTGTGTTTCTTTGTATGTGTGTGTGTGTGTGAGAGAGAGAGAGAGAGAAAGGGGGGAGAGGGGCAGCAAAAGAGGTTGTTTTAGCTACAAAAGCCACTGCCACCCGCCTCCTCTCAAGCAACACAAAGGCTCCAACAGTTTGGCCCAAGATGGTCAGATCTGACTGACAGCTCTGAATGTGAATCTGACAGAGAGTCAGAGAAGCTCATTGTGTTTTAATGAACTCCATCGACAAAATGTGAACAAAGAAAACAGGCTATTGCAGAGAGCTCTGACTTTGAATGTGTCATTCACACGAACAGATTATTAATCTATTAAGAAACGCGGATTGCCAAAAACCAAACTCTTCAGGAGGAGCTCCCACTGGAGCCGTAATAAACGCCTGTTGGCTGAGAACATGGTGGGGTTTGTTTTTTTGGTCGAGTGATTTCTGGCAACTGAGCTGAGCTGAAGCTGCAGCAGAGCTAATGGAGCTAGCAGAGCTTAGATGCTGCTAAGTGACAACAGCTATGCCATGTAATTTCATTTGTGCAACATTTATTCTTTTACCAGAAGTGCAAACATTTGGTGAATGTTTTGATTATGGCAGTGGAAAATGCTACATCTTCTTCCAGCCATGGCAGCCAAAATAACGGCCGGCATTTTTATACAACACATGATCTTAAGCATGATGGGATGTCAGCAAATTCATGGTGTTATCTCTGCATTTTCTAAAGAGTTTTCTTTACTTTGGCAGTTACCTGCACTTCCATACATTCAGAAATATTATGAGTTCAAGTTAATTAGGACCTGGGTTGGAAGAAGTGTGTGAATTTCAGAGTTCCAGGGAATTTGCCATCCTCGAGTTTTCGTTAAATCCCACTGAGACGTCGTCCTTTCAGCCACTAAATGGGCACTTTAGCTCTCCCCTAATCAGCAGGTCTGGACACTGCTCCGGTCCATTAACAAAATAAACCCGGTGTCCGTAAAGCTGAGAGGTTCTTAAATGAAACACTAAAGCCTGGGTATCAGCGAGGAGTTTCGCTGAGGTACAAGAGGATTGAAATGAGTGAATGTTTAGTCTTCTGACTAAATCAGAAGAGGAAGCAAAACAGCGGAGGGAAGACAGAGAGGCTGTTAAGGATGAAAACAGGAAAGGAAGTCAAAACTCAAGACTACACAGTAATCCTATCAGTGAGAAAATAGAGAACAGGGACAGACGGAGAAGCAGATAAAAGAAACAAGGAGAGAAAAAAATCAAAGACAGAGAAAGATGAGTGAGTCCCAGCTGACCAGGGCAAACCTCCCAGAATGCTTTGGAGGCACAGGGTGAGAGGGCTTGGCCAGTTTTAAAGCAATTAACCCTCAACAGTCACACAGCACTCTATTGACGGGACTATTGAGACCCATAGAGAGGAAACACTGAGCTCTGTTGTGCTGTCTGGGACTGGGCGTTATGCATGTGTGTGTGTGTGTGTGTGTGTGTGTGTGTGTGTGTCACAGTAACCATGACACTCCGACCACGCACGTTCCCTCATAAAAACACAGAGGCAGGCGCATACACAGACATATACGCACTAGCACCGTGCGCATGCATAGACACACGAGCCAAAACACACAAACGCACGCACACACCGGCTTGTCTTTTCCCACAGCTGTGTTCAGATATCAAACAGAGCCCGCTGAGAGAGAACAAACACGCTGACGAGGAAAGATTAGCTGGTCACGTAGGGCGCGCGCACACGCACACTCATGGGCGTACAGACCCACACGCATACACACACACAGACACACACACTCTACTCAGAAGTGACTGGTAAATGTTGCCAGTGATTGCAGCTAAATTACAGAGGGTAGACAGCTTTACCATAACCTGACTCTAACAGAGGACTGCAGTCAATGGAGAAGACACACCGTGATAGCAGGCATTTCAAAGAGGAATAAAGAATACAATACACAATACAATACTTACAAGATAAAGGAAGCATCCTGAAAAGTGTGAGCCACCAGAATATCTTCAATACGTCTCAGCATTGAATCTACAAGTGTCTGAGCTCTACTGGTGAGATGCCACACCCTAAGCATGATGGGATGTTAACTCATTATCTTAGGAAGCAGAAGTTTGTGGAGATACAAAGTGTTTATCCATGTTTCTGTAGTTCATAGCTCAGTGATAAGAGGGATGGTGACCATATGACTGAAGAATGAAAGAATACAAGTCAGTCTGGACAAAAGAGAGGCTTCTACCTCCTCCTTATCTGCTGCTCTCTCCTCATTCAGTGCAGTGATGCTCCTTCTGTGGTCCTCAGTCACTTAGGAAATATCTAATTTGTCTCCTCCTCCACAGTGAGGTCAGAGGTTAAGGTCAGCTGCAAAACAGCATCCTGGAAGCCAGCAGGGATTCAGGCTGCTTTCACATATATAGTTTGCTTGCTTTGGTCCAGTTCAAGCACGAATTTGCTAGTTTGTTGTATTTTTCGTTAAGCCTGGTTAATGTTTTCATGGCCCTGTGGTAAACAAACCAAAATTTGTAATTGTGTCACGACACGAGGCTAAATAGATTGTTCATCTATTGGACAGCAATTTTATGAGGGAAACTCCAGTCACAGACAACAGTGTATTGTAAGAGAGTAGGGCACTAGCAATAACAACGTAACAAAGTAGACCATGGTAGTTTTATGTGTTTCCTCAAACAATCATAAAATGATGCCGTAAGAACATACTTCTAGAAGAGCCCCGACCTCATCATTACTCCGTGTTTGTCCCCAACTCATTTTGGCAGCACTAGCAGCTCTGTCTAGCTAGCAGCTACAGTTGTCAACATCCACACAACCGCACAATGCATTGTATTTTGGTTTGCTTTGGTTTAGGTCTGATTACGCTCTGACCTGTAGCAAACCTTACCATGGCTGACTTGGAATCAGACCATGTCCTGACTTTTCATGTGGACCAAGTTTCATGTTTTTTGAAGACACAGCAGCAGGGTGGATGTTTGAACCTGTCCTCTGGTTAAAGGATGGTTCGTGAAACACTAGACCACTTTCGTGAGAGTCTTGTCCAGTAAAGATAATAGTAGAATATGCTTCAATTCCACAATCACTGACATTACAAGCAACCAACAGTATGGAGGTGAAGGGCCAGAGGCCACAGCACAAAAGATAGAACCAGAGATGATAGAGAAGTGCAGTACAGTCGGAAAGACATACTGTATGTTTTGTTCAATAGGAAGCAAAAGGCTTCAGGTAACAGTGATCCAACCAGCCAACCCACCAGTCAGCCAGTAAACCAGTCATCCAGCCAGCCTGCTAGTCAGTCAGTCAGCCATTTAGTGAGGAGCCAGTCCCTCCCCTAAAAGCTGGCAGCCCAGATATGAACAGCCCAGTGCATATTTGTAGTGTCGGGGGAATCTAAACTGTACCCAATAAAAACACATATGGTTTAAAAATAAAGAGGAGGGCCAGTGTGTATGCTGGAAGAGGAAGGCCTTGGACCACAGCCATGTTTCTAAGTAGGCAGGCAGCCACAGAGGCACTACAGCAGAGAAGGATGCCATGGCTGACGGAATGATTGTTTCCAGCCAGGTTGTATACGCAGTTTGATCCCTGAGGGTTGCCCACGGCAGCTGGTAGGCACACCTGAGGGCATAGCTATTCACAGCTGAAGCTTAGAAGTGCACTGGATTCATCTATTCATCTTACCAGCCACTGAAATAGGTTAAAAGCAAAAACATGACCCTGTGAGATACAATAAATCAACCGCTTTGTGGGATTTCTTATTTGATCTTTTATATAACTAATTGTGATCATAGTAATAAGGTGGTTTTCTGTTCCTTCTTGTTGGGAAATCCTGTTTTTTCTTCCACTGTCCACAGGGAGGTCAGAGATCAGGGTCAGAAACACAGCAGCAGCCCTGGACCTTGTTCAGTGTTTTGCTCAAGGAAACTTCAGCAGGTTGGATGTTTAAAACCTGTGTCCTCTGGTCGAAGGATAGTCTCTCGAAACACTAGACCACGTTGATTCTTTCATTCAGACAGATTTACAATGAGGTCAACAGTAAATATAAGCTTGAACTCCTAGACCACAAACAAGCAACCAACTGTAAGGGGTCAGAGGTCACAGCAACCAGAAAATAGATGGAACAAATATTCCCATGACTGAGAATGATCAAGGACTGCGGAGAAGTCCTAAGAAGGAAAGAAGACACCCAGAAGAAAAGTTAAAAGGTTGATTTTGTTCCCTCATATCCTCAAAATGTGCTATCCCCATGTGTATCAGGAAGTACTGTATATTTAATTATTAAGTAAGACTGATTCATCTACCTCTAGTACTTAGTAGGCTGATTCCTGTACAGTTATTGCACTTGATGAGCGAAATGATGACGTGTTTTGTGACTCCAGGCCAGGATGGATGCTGGGATGTGAAAAGCTGGTTGGAATGAAGTCATTTGGCCAAATGCCTGTTTCCATCTGAGGCCAGAGGAAACCGTTAGCTCTGCCGCTTTTTCCCACACCATCACCACTCTCCCTCTCCCCCTGTCTCTCTCGCTCTCTCAAACATACCCATACGGACACACACAATGTCATTTCCAGTCTTACCCACTGGTTGAACAGGAGAGCTGACATCAGGAACCAGTTTAGAAAGTGACGCTGAACAACGGAGAGGTGTTACAGAAGCCAGACGGATCCACTTGACAGATCTTTACCCAGTCTACTACCACCCACTACTTATGTCCTATCCCTCTATCTTTTAATCCAATAACTCCCACTAACTCTTAATCCATCATCTACCCCTTACCCCTAATACACTACCTCCCAGTAACTCCTAATCTACTACCTGACACTATCTCCTTTATCCCACTACCACCAGTAGCTCCCAATTCACTACATCCCACTACCTCCAACTACCTCCAGTCCACTACATCCCACTACCTCCTAATTGACTAAATCCCACTACTTCCCAATAACTCCTAATCCACTTCAGCCCACTATTTCCTAATCCACTACATCCCACTACTTCCGTAGATGAGATGTAGGAACACCACATCTCAATAAAATCCACTTGATTAATGAAGACGCTGCTGAACTGGTTAAACGATGGAACAAAGTCAAACAACAGCATACAGAAAATACCAGAGAGAAGAAGGAATTCAGTTACCATACAGATGACATGCTAATCTGCAGAGATTCAACACATAGACTGTTAATTTCACGTGTACGTCGCTTTGGATAAAAGCGTGTGCTAAATGCCAACTGTAACTGTAACTGTAATTTATGGTAAATAATTGGAAATGCTCTAGTAATATCTTACTGGAGGTCCCCAAGCCACAACATCTGACTGAACTAGCTCTCATGCTAATAAACTACAACTGTCTACGAAAAACCTGGTGTGGTTTGTCATTGGATATATCAAGTAGAAACTTTCCATCACTAATATTTGTTGAAACAGACCAAGAGGAAGTTCTAGAGTCCCAGAACCAAAAGCAAATCCAAAGTACACTGAAAAAATACCACATAGTGATCTATATTGTGCTAGAAAATAGTTATTTATGCTTACAGCATAGCAGAAGTGTTTTGAGTACTATAAGGTAACCTTTTAGAGAGATTCAAATATGTTTTTTAACAAATGAGAGGGTTCATTACAGCTATATATAATTCCCACAATCCTAATTCAAGGACCCTGGAAGAACCTTCTCCTTCCTGAGTGAAGTGTCAGATGATCTTGGTTAATTACTCATTAATTACTCTAATTAAACTGGCTGAGCTTCATTAACTTCGACGCGCAATCCTTCAATGGAGGAGAAGATGGATTGAGTGCAAGGACTCATATTTGGTGTTGCTTACAACATATCCATGCAGCGTGAAAGCAGAAACCACACTCCACCCCAAAATAATCATCGCTCTCCGTCTGGAGGACCATCAACAACCATGCAATCATCTCCCAGCGTGCAACACAGCTAAGCCTGTCACAACATTCCAGACTGACTGCTACAGGTTTGCCAAAGCATTTTTTGCGCAGTTTGTGACCGCTTCAATCAACTTCTGTTTATGTTTTACTTGAGGAAACACTATTCTGGACATGTTTGAAGAATAAACTTCACTTCTGGAAAGGTTGAAATCAAGACGTACTTGTAATCGGGCCTTTGCCATCAGGATTCTCCTGCCTGAGAGACTTAAACTGCTAGATTACCTCTTATAGGCCACTTTTATAGGCTTGATTTTATGTAATGATGTTTTATTAATTGTCTCTGACCTCTCTTTTATGGTTTACTTTTATGCTTCCTGCCATGCTTTTATATTTCTTCCCTTGCTTTCACTGCTTTTGTGGTCAACTGTTGCAACTCTGCAACTGTGCTTTGAAAAGTTCGATACAAACTATTAGTAGCAGTTGTACTAGCAGTATAATCTTCCTAAACAACTTTAAAAGTCTGAATAGCCAGCCTACCTTAATCAAAACCACATCCACAGGTCTCTCTCCCTTGGCGCAGAGACTGTACCTCCGCTTGTGTCGTTCATACATTTTCAACAAATATCCAGCACAGATAGAGCAAAAAGAAGGTTAAAATCCAGTAGGAAACTCTAGTGAGGAGAAATGAAGCTGTCTGCTAAGCTTCACATCTGGCTGCAGAACCAGCCCTCTACCAGACTCTGACTCTGCTCCCTCCCTCCTTCTCCTCTTCCCTCCCACCCTCTCCTTTTCTTCCCTCCCTCCTTCTCTTTTTCCCTCCCTCCTTCTTCTCTTCTCTCGCCTCTTAACTTCTCTCATGACTCTTCCCTTTCCTCTCTCTCTCTCTCTCTCTTTCTGTCCCTCTCTCTTTCTGTCAGTCAGTGGTATGATCTTGGTTCTGGGTCAGCCGATAGGAATAGGGGCATCTCTGTGATAAATTGCCACAGCATTACACTGCTATAATACTAAAGTAAAACAGCGGGGCAGTATTGACACAGAAGATGTGGTTCTAGCTCTCAAGATGGCTATGTGCACTAAGACACAGTTGTTTGCACATTTAATAAAGTTGCGGGTTCAAACCTCAGTTCTGACCATCAGTTTTAACTATGGTTTAGTCGCCAGCTTCCCTATGACTGCCGTCTTCCTAGACACCCTGTGCAGCAGTGGTTTTAAACCATGTGTTGCAGGTTTTCATTCCAACCAAAAGCTACAGAAGCTCAATTAATTGATTAGCACATCTCCAACCAGAGAGGAGGAGCTAACTGGTGAAATCAGCTGCTGTAGTGATTGCTTGAAGAATAAGCATAAATTCAGGTCATTTCAAATGTGCTCATCCACTCCTGACGGAGTAACTCGATCACTCACATTCCAACTTGTCTAAAACCGAAAATACATTTCTCATGGTTCACTCCTGAAGTTAGCAGCTGGAGGAGAGAGAAGCTGTACAATCAGACAGACAGTATGGCATTGTGGTTATCAGATAAAATAAAATGGTCTGGCAGATTTAATTTAAAATGTAACAATGTGTCAGCAGAGCCAAGAGCCTTGTCAAGCTTACTAACTCACAGCACTGCAAAAGTAGGAAATGTAGCAGCCTTACCTGAGTGGAACAGCACAAGCTAAACTAAAAGTTAGTTTGCTGCAAGGTGATTTTTTTTTTCCAAGATTGACAGACTGCTATCCAGTCTAGCTTGTTCAGTTTCAAATACTGCTTGCATGGCTAGTAAGTGTTAGCTATTTCATTTCTTACTGAATCTCTTGCAGCTTTTCCTTTCAATGTAACATGCCCTTGTGGTCAATAATGAATAATATAAATATCATATTTTGGCAATAATTTTCTCTTTTACTTATAACTTATAATGTAAAATAGCCATGCAATAGCCAATCAAAACATGTCTTTTTGATGTACATGTGTACTATGATTATATTCCACGCTTAATTGTGTTCAAAAGTTTTTGTTCAAGAGCAACACATAATCACAGAATATTGTGTAGAACTGTAGGAAATTTGATTAAAATACTTTTTTTCCCCACACCAATTTGTGTCCCCACCACTTTCCAAATAAAACTTACACTCCTGGGTTGGAGTGACAGCCTGCCCACTCTGATGTAAAACCGCCTAGATCAGATTTAAACTTATCCAGGTTCGTGTTCGTCCCTGCCTGAATCCAGCTCTGACTTCCTGCCTTCTGCCTCCGCCGGCCTGTGAGACGACTGTGTGAATCCCGGCAGCCTCAAACAAAACAACCCATCCCCTCTAAATCCCACC
>OMKZ01015375.1:31923-42384 GCA_900302535.1 Neoniphon sammara | reverse complement strand
AGACAAGAAAGAAAGAAAGAAAAAAGCATTGATAGTATGGTAGCTTTAAAAAAGCATGTTCAATCAATCATTGGTTCACCAAATAGATAACAGTTTCACTTATGTTGTGTATATGTTTACATACATGTTATACTCTTAATATGTCCTTAGTTTAAATTAATTTATTTGTGAAAATAAACATAAAGGTTCAAGTGCTACTTACATTAGATGATTTCTTGTTCTTTCCATCCCAGTGGTCTGGATGCTGAATGGAGCCTCAGCATCACTCAGCTGGGTGGATGGACTTCACATCCTGAATTGGATTGCTGGATGGTTGAGCATTTCCCAAAGCCTTGTCCTTCGCACAGACTGTATAAAAACAGGGTGCTTAGCAGCAAGAGTTAGGTCTTCTTCCATGGGATCGATGGTTCTATCTTCTAACGTTATATCCAAGAGATTGTATGCTAAGGAGTCAGCACTAACTACTGGCTCACAAAATGAAAGAGGAAATGTGGACAGCCACAGTTCAGCTCAGCAGCAGATCCAGAGGTTACTAGAGGCTGGAGCACAAGCATATTGTCTCTTTGCCAAGGTCTAAGTGATGAATTCATCATCATCTTTGATGGTATTGAGTTGAATGATTAGATCTATCCATGCTGAAAGAAATGAAACAAAGTATGTCAGCATGTTATCAAAAAACACAGGCAGATTTATATAGAGTTGAAGTCATCAAACAACAGTTAACAGTGACACTTTATTTGAATGCTGATACTTCAGCAACAGGCCACTTACTCATTTTCTGCATCTCTACAAACTTTAAAACCCCTTAATCTGACCTTAGTCTTGAGTATCAGTGTTAGATTACCCAAATAAAGTGTGACCCATTGAGTTTCATCTTTTAACTTACAGACTATGGTTAAAACCATTATCCTGATGGTAAAGTAACTACTGCTGCAATAAACATAACTTGCACATCCTGACTGGCTGGTGAGAAAGTTATTGACTAACAGTTAGCTAAAGAGGAAAAGAAATAGATTTGTCTTACCTGGGTGGAAATTTGACTCCATAACTGTGTGTTGTTTTTTTCCTTTTAATAAATGTAACAGTCTGTTAAAGTAAGACAATGGTTGTTTCTCCCAGGCTGTAGAGTGAAGACTGAGCCACAAGGACTCTTTGATGTGTGTCCATTGTTCCAGTCAGATTCTGACCTCTGTGACCTCAGCACATTCCATCACAGCCATTAGGCCTTTTCAAGGGAAATGGTGCACTAATAGAATGTTAAATAGATCAGTTAGATCAATTAGGGAATGGAAAATTAGGGAAGCAAATAGCAAACAACAGTAGTTACTTTACACTGTCAATCTTATAGAGGCTGGCAAGCACTGACAATAAAAAATAATAATACACATTCTAGTATTTCACAGCTACTGGCCCATTTTGTTTCCCAATTTTCCCCCCACTAGGGATTTATGCGGGATTTATTTTACGTATTTAATTCGTGCTCATTAATGTTAAATTTTATTATTTGTTCTGTTTGACTTCATCAAGTATTTATTAAAAGATATTTTAACTATTATAAAATGTTTGATGTTTAGGTTTCATTTCATTACAAACATGGCCTTACATGCTTACAGCATTTTACATTTCGAGAAGAATCAGAAGTGCAGTGGAAATTACTGAAAGATGTCAACACAATAATAACAAACAAAAACAAAACTACAAGTAAACATTATATTGTGGATAACCACTTTAATAGTAAGGGTTAAACTGTATCGTTTTCGTGGTGAGTAGCTGTTGTGTGATACACTGCTGATTTAGCCAGATAGTCAGTTGCAGCAACAGTGTATCTATGCTCATGCAGTCAGCTTGAGTTAAACTGCAAAACAGGGTGGCGTTACCACCAGACGGTCCTTTTTAACTACTGAGCGATCCATCTTTTAAATATACGATCTTCGCCCGCTCGCAGGATCGCAGCAAAGCACCTCTCGCCATGGTGACGGAAAAGAGGAGAGAGATCCAGGAGGGGACCAATCAGAGAACAGCTACAACAGTTTCTTTCGTATAAACGGTCAGGATTGGTTGAGCTGCACATAGCACCATCAGTGAGAAACGGCACTGAGCATCACTCTGCTAGATTTAAGATGATTCTCTGTTACTTTAACCCTCCATGAAACAAAGGTCTTCTGGAATGAACAGCAATCGGTATTAGATGATTTACCCTGGCAAGCTGTGAACATGCAGGCTTGAGTCTCTATAACACTGACTTTAGTACTGTTAGTATAGGCTACAAAATTACCGCACTTATCTTCCTTAGTGTTAATCAAAAAGTGACATGATCTGTTATCAAATGGGAGTCACACAGTAGGATACACTGCGTTTGCAATGTTAGTTAGACTATGTAGCCTACGCTTTCTACGGTTGAGCCAACTTTAAGTGTAATATCCTGTCAAATTAAACAGATGTGCTGACCTGGTAGAATGTGAGAGAATAACTGAATAGCTATTTATTGAAGAGCAGAAATGAATAGCTGATGTGTTCATATAGTCACACATAAGACATTGCGCGAGAATATCCTTCCTGGGGTTTTCTTTGCTCATTGCCACTGCATCTGGCACCAAACGTTGGCTTAAAAATTTTTGAACAACTTTATGCGGACTGGTTGAGTTACCTGACGGGTAACTCAACCAGTTACTCAACTCAACGGGTCGTCGGTCATGTGCAGATCAGCAAATTGAAAACATACGCCTACTCAGCGACTGCACTAGATTATGTAGTATTTTTAAACAGAAACTACAACTTTATTTTGGGTGAAGATGGATGCTGGCTTACCTTGGGTGGTCCCCTTCTACAACAATGAGGCACTCCAGCTGGATAACCGGAGTGCACTCTGGTGCGTCGTTGTTTCACCATGGGGCTCCTCAAAACAAACAATGTAAAATATGAATATATTTTTCCCGGCACTTGCTTGTCTGTCTGGCGGCCACTTTGCAACTCAGTCCAAGACGGGAGGTCAAGGCTTTCTGTCTGTGGCCAAGCACAGCGTGAAAGCGCAGCGGAGCGACGAGAGTCCGTCTGCCCAGCCTGTCCCAGTAACCAGACAGGGACTGATCAGCTGCTCACCAGTGATGAGCTATGACAACAGTGGGCCCCAAGCCTACAGAACTAGACCAGGCAGTAGCCCGTGTTGTCTATTAGGCTACCATTCATAAATCCTGGGCCTATTATAGTTTACGCCAAACTTGTCCAAGATTGAAACAGGGAAAAAAATAATCTATCTGTCCCAACAAAAACAAACAAAAACCACCGTAAGCTACCCTTTGATAAAATTCAGAAGAATGAGATACTACAGCAAAACTACCACTCTCCATATGAATATTAATAAGACGATAATTACTTAGAAACACGTATGTATAACATCGCTGTAACCCACTATTAAGTGCTACAGTCACATTATAAGTCCATAGGCTATATGAGTATCATAGGAACTGACGTCCAGTTAAAAAGCCAGAGTCAAGCGATGGCGAACAAAACAGCCTTTGTGTTTTCCCGTGTAGGACGCACTGTTGTGTCTCTGTGGCCGCTATGAGACAGCTCGCCCCATCGCGCTTTCATCCTCCAATCTGGGACGGGAATCTTTTGTGTACTACACTCAAAAGTCCCGCCAGGTCGCTATGGAAACAAGCTTCATTAGGACAAGCAGGCAGCACTTACCCTGAAACACTTTGAACACATCCCTCAGTGCAGACAGGCACACTGGGATATTTACGGTACTCACTTCTGGCAGGCACGCTGATGGCCATGAATGCTCTTATGAAAATAACTGTAGTAAATTTGATAAGGGGATACAAACAACAGCAAGTCCCTGTCGGAGGATTACATTAACATTATTGTGATGCACTGGGGATTAAAAAAAGTACAATTAGATAGCCTATAGTCACTATAAATAAAATTTTTGGTAACGCACGATATATGTCCCTGTAGAAATATTATAGGAGCATTATGGTGACCTTGTTTAAACTTTAATTGTACCAGGTGTGCTTGCCAATCTGTGAATAGGAATCACGGTGTTCTGGTGTTTTTAACATCATATCATATCATATCATATCATATCATATCATATCATATCATATCATATCATATCATATCATATCATTAATATATCACACTGAAAACAACAACCACATACTGTACATGACAATGATGCTTGCCAGTATGGGCATTAGTGGTCAAATAAATTCTTGCATTACACAACACTGCCATCATGCGGATAGATAGGAAATAACTTCTAGGGTATACCAAAAAGTCATTGGCTACCCGCACCGTGATGTCACTTCCTGCATATGACTTTCCCCGGGAAGGAGATTTGGCGCGGATTGGTCTGTTGTTGTGTTGACCTACCGCTTCTAGGAGGCAAAACAGAGCGTTGTCAATAAACTAACGATAAAGGAAGAAGTCATGGCCCCGGTATCAAACCCAGAGAAAGACATGGACAACCCGGACGGAGGTGAGTCTATGTTGCCAGGCTAGCTAGCTGGCTTACACAAGGGAACCGACGTTCGCTAACGCATTAGCTAACATGCCATAGCACAGTACAATTAACGTATACGGTTCGAGCTCTGGGAAAGACTGTATAGTTACATTAGTCTTTAGCCATAGCAACCAATAACGGTTAAATATTCAAATATCTGCCGTATGCATTGCCAGTTATATTGAACTTAATGATTCCCATGCGTTGTCCATCCATAAGATAATGTTCGCTTCCATTACAGAAATGTGACACTGCACAAAAACGTCGGAACTGTATCATAAAAGGTTACCATGATATAGTAAAGTAACTGTATTTTGCGCCCCAGTTCTTTGGGCAGAATCTAGAGCCAATTATCCCGACTATGCACCTCAACTGTGACCAATAGATAATGTGACATCAGTCGAAAAGTTATGCAAGTGTTAGCAGGAAAACGACTGTCCGCTGCACTGTCATGTCCACACTTGCTTCTGCGACATCACGTGATGAATCCCGCTCTGCCCCTTTCCTCTCGGCAGGTGATGGTCCAGACGACACCTGTGGTCTGGCGTTGTCTCGCTCCAGGCGGGAGAAGAGGGAGAAGACGGGGAGGAAGTCCGCACTGGAGCAACTCAGGAAAGCAAAGATGGGGGAGAAGATAAAATACGAGGTGAGGGAGCCAGTGTTCTTGTTATGCATGCATGCATCCAAAACTATGGATGCCGACCTTTCTGTGTTAGAATAATTGTGGCAAATTAACGTTTACTTGCAGGTGCAGACAAATATGCCTTTCAGATCATGACCTTACATGTTAAGATCCACTAGTAAATTGGGCTGACTTGGCAGTACTTCTTTCACCACATGGTTATTAATTTACAGTGCTCACTACCAGCCTTGTGATGTACTTTTTTGGAGGATGACTGTTGTGATAACGAAGTGTTCATTTGGATAGTTGCCATATCTGTTAGGTCTGTGCTGTTATTTTTATGTTGAAAATGTATAAATTCCAGGAGAGGTCATTGTGTACGCCTGCCCATTGGTGGATTGTGTTCTCGTATTTTATATATATTTTTTCATTGTTCCTAACTGTATATGTGCTATTAAATATAAATAAATGAAATAATAAGGTATCCTCTATCGAAGTTATAAAGAGTACAGTGAAGGGAGTGCTGTAGGTTGAATTATATGTTTGCAGAATTTATCAGTGGACAATTAGGAAAAGGTCTTCAATTATGTTCTGAGAGAAATGTTTGATTCATTACTGATGTGTGCTCTTGTGCGTGTTTTACAGGTAAAGGAGGTTGCCAGTGTTTATGAGGAGGTGGATGAGGTGCAGTACTCGAAGATGGTACAAGAAAGACAAGAGGATGACTGGATTATTGATGATGGTGAGTCTCGTATAAAGTGGGAAGTCAGCAAGTGGCCACAATAGGAATCTGTGTTAGTGTGGTGTTATCAGAAGTTTGAATCATTACTTCTGCTTTAAGTTGAAGCTAAGATCTATAACCTTATTTCTTCAAACTTCACAGGTCTTCTTAAGTAGAGATGCTTACCTGTAGTATTGATTGTGTTGTGACTGGCTTCTCTTCTCAGATGGAACAGGGTATGTGGAAGATGGAAGAGAAATCTTTGACGATGATTTGGATGATGATGTAGTAGAAAAAGACAATGGTAAACACTAACAGTGCATTACACAACAGCATATGTGCATTTTGATTATGTACACTTTTGTTCTTTGCTGAGTGTGTGACCACAGGCCTGTGTTACCATGGTGCATTTTGTGTGTGTGTTTGCAGCAAAAGCACGTTCTAAGGGAGCCGACTCTAAGAAAAATGTGAAGAAAACAGCTGTAGCAAAGCCCAACAGCATCAAGAGCCTGTTCATGAACAGCAATGTAAAGAAGCCTGCTGAGGTCTGTGCTTAACTTGTTTGTTTGCTTTTATAACTCACCTCCACATGAAGCCCTGTACAAGTCTGCATGTTGTTATTCTGAACCGTTCTTTGTGGTCTGTTTCCTCCTTATAATCCCGCCACGTATTAACAATGAGTTGTTGACATATTTGAAATAATTGGGAAAACAACAACATAGCGTTGTTTGCAGGATTGCAGGAGTCAGTGCATAAGACTAAAAATGAGCTGGCTGTACACTTTTTTTTTTACATTGACTTAAAGACCATGCATGTGATTCTCTCTCTTGCAGAAAGATGTGGACCTCTCCACTGACGACCTATTAGGAGACATCTTACAGGACCTGCACTCTGAGGTTGGTCCCATAACCATCTAGAATTAGACATTATCATCATGGCCAATCAAAGTGAAGTTTACCACATGTGCTTCTCAAAGATTTCCTTCCCCCTAAATCACTTATTTTTAGATTATTGGCACTGAACCAAATCTCTACTAATCCACATTTCATGTTTAGGCATTTTTCTGAGGTACTTATCCTGAACAGTATAAAATGTGAAGTTGTTTGATCTTCTTTTCTCTTTCTAGTAAACTGCTCCGCCCCTCATTGTCCATTTGTAATCTCACATTGTGATATTTTTTTCTGGAATGTTTCTCTCTGTACTCTTCTAGAAACCGTCCCCTCTGACTCCTCCTCCAGTGGTCACTCTGAGGAAAAAGAAGGCCCTTGGATCTCCCATGAACCCGTTCTCCATCAAACCTCAAACACCAAAGGTACCCCAACCTTGCAAATTAATTAATATGTTAAAAAAACAAATCTTTTTTTTTCCTGAAATTTCTTGAAAATAAAGAACATGTAGTTTTAATATAATTACATTAAGTTTTCTTTTTAAAGTCTCAATGACTGCTTTTCTGCGTCAAGAGAAGAATTTACCAGGGGGCAGTGTCTATTTCATTTAAAATGTGTTGACCACACGATTGACATTAATGTTCATTTTAGCTCTGTGTTGTTCTATTGTAGAAACTTGAAACTGTCTTGCTCTCGACTATATCCCCTTGAGAGATTCCCTCAGCTAAAACACATTTGCACAAACATGGAAGGAAGAGTTAAAATGTTTTTTATCTTGATGCAAACCTCTACCATTAGTCATTGGAAAATCATTTGTGAGGACCCTTGGGACTGGGAAATTTGAAAAAAATGAACCTAAAATGTGTAAAATACTTCACTTCTGTGATACCAGGAGTTACCCTCACCTGTGGGGTTAAAGGGCAAAGTGACCCGGCCGCCCCCATCAGATGTGACTCCCAGACCGTCAGCCCGCCCTCTGCCCTCCATTTCCGCCCCTGTGGTGGAGAGCAAGAAGATTAAAGTGGAAGAGGTGGACCAGGAGGAGGGTAAGGAAGACAGATACACAACTCTGAAACTGTGCCTGCATGATTATGCATGATTTCTGTCTCTGTCTGCCTTCCACACAGAAATAAACTCTCAGTTTGTCTCATTTTGTTCCCATTTATCTCTGTCTTTCATTTTTGTTTTTCTAACATCAAGAGTACTGACTTATCTGTGTTAATGACTATGAATGTGTTGCTCAGTGAGTGATGTCCTGGCATTTGACGGTGTGGACTTTGATGAGCCGATGGAGGTCGGACATGAGGAGGAAGAGGAGGAGAAGCACCCCGTTAAAGATGAGGCTGAGCCTGAACCTAAAGCAGCAGCAGTGGCCACAGTCAAAGTGGAGGCCAAAGCAGAACCACAGGACCCTCTCCTCCTGTGAGTCATTCATCTGCTTTTGTGTTTCCTACTATTTTTCTTTCTTGGGATTTTTTTTGTCTGAGTTGTGTGAGCAGGTGTGATATTTTTCTGGCATATTCCTAGAATATGAGGCTGTAGCACGTGTGACGAAAATTTTAACGCACCAAATAAATCACGTCCAATGAAAGAATATGTGTTGTAAAGGCAGATTTCAAGCCTCCCAGCTGGGTCATTCCTTGATTATAACAACTTTTGAAACATGATTTCTTGGTAAAATTGCCCTCTCTCAATCCATAGAAGACATTGAAGAAAAATATTTGTAGGATATCCCTTTCTTTGTCACTTTAGTGCAGACTGGGCCACTTTCTCTGTCCTTTGGGACCAGAATGAGAGAGAGTGTGTGCTCTAGCGCCTAACACCCCCTGTCCTCCCCAGGTCCAACAGGATAGGAAGCTCATGGGGACAAGAGGAGGACGATGGAGTCAGCGAGGCTCCGGCTGAGGTACAAGTCGACTCCAGCCAACTCCCATTGGTGGAGGGGCCAGATGGAGAGCAGGTTTTCCGCTTCTATTGGCTTGATGCCTTTGAGGACCCATACAGCCAACCAGGTGAGGACTATTCATACCTGGAGTGGAAAGTGTAAATGGTGCTACCCACATAACTCCCATGATCTACAGTGCAGTTCATACAAAATCATGAACCCTGTTAAAGGTCGCAGAACAGATGCTTGACTTTTAAAACCTTACAACTGTGGTCTAGGTGTGGTGTACCTGTTTGGGAAGGTGCGTATTGAATCTGCCAAAGCCTATGTCAGCTGCTGTGTGGCCGTCAAGAACATCGAGAGGACCATGTACTTCTTACCTCGTGAATATGTGAGTTTCCTGCTCCCTGTCACATGACTGCTCTTATCGGTCTGAATAAATAATTCATCACTTGGCTGTCAGTCAGCAGCAAGCAGGAGGAAATGTGATGGAATGACATCCCTGTGTTTTTAAGAAACAGATTTATTCCCTTACCTTTTGGCTTTAAGAACACATCTCCTACTGATGTCTGTTGTTCAGAATGAACAGTATGATTGGGAACGGTGGTTTTACATGACCAGATATACCAAATATTCTGTTTTGACCAGGACCAACAGGGCAGTCAAATTTTTTTCTCCTTTAAGAACTGGGTGAATTTTTTTGATATAACTGATGTGATGTGATGCCACATGGTTAGGTTTGTTGTCCTCCATTTCCTTCAGATCACTTCTTCACAAATGCTACATTGTGCAGTATTAATATATTTATAGTGTACGAACAAAGTCAGAATTCCTTTCTGTGAATCCATGCTGTTGTACTGTAAAATACAGTATATATTATTTGCCATACTCTTTGTTTATCAAATACCTTTGTATTTCTGTAATGCAATGCTGAACTATTAAAACTAGACCTGACATTGCTGCTTCATTTCTACTACCGTGTAATTTGTTACCTCAAGGGCTTATCGATGATCTTTTCTAATTTGTCAGCTGTGTTTTGATCAACAGAAAGTGGACCCAAAGACTGGGGCAGTGTCAAACACACCGGTGGGGATGATGGATGTTTACCAAGAGTTCAACGACCTCTCTGAGAAGTTCAAGATCATGAAGTTTAAGTCCAAGGTTGGTGCTAACTCCAGTGATGGATTTCATGAAGTCTGTGTGATTTTCATAGCATGCATGTGCCTATCTAGAAAATGACAATCCTGGCATCTTTGTAAATGATTCTCTGTTGGCTGTCTCTCTGCAGAAAGTGGAGAAGAGTTATGCCTTTGAAATACCTGATGTGCCCACGCAGTGCGAGTATCTTGAAGTCAGATATTCTGTGAGTAGACACACATCTTTATCAGATGGCAGTTAGAAGGGGTCCAGGCCCACAGTTTGTATTTGAAGAATATACATTCATCTGTTTGTTCATCAATACTTTGCAGGCGGAGTTCCCTGCACTGCCCTCCGACCTTAAGGGGGCGACCTTTTCCCACGTTTTTGGAACCAACACCTCCAGTCTGGAGCACTTCCTCCTCAGCAGGAAGATCAAAGGGCCCTGCTGGCTTGACATCAAAACACCACGTAAGGACAATGATGCTTTTGGATGCAATTTTGAATAATTGAACCAAAACCCTATAAATGAGAAGTATAGTGCAGCGATTCACTGAGAAAGGCATATGGACAGCTATTTTCCCTCTGAATAACAAAAACATACTGGAGCATCTTACATAAGAAGGCAAATTTTTTATGTATTTAAGATTAATTTTGAACTGTACACACCTGTGAAGAATAACGTATCCCCTCTGTCTACTA
>OMKZ01015375.1:11933-26553 GCA_900302535.1 Neoniphon sammara | reverse complement strand
AAGCTGGTGGAACGTCGTAAACAGGTCAAACAGCTGATGAAACAGCAAGACATCAACCCAGACCTCTACCTGCAGGTATACACACACACACACACGCACACACACACACCCCTATATGTAACTACACAGCAGTGTATGCCCCGATGTAGCTCACACCTCCATACACAAAGCTGAGTTATACACTCAGATGTGCACATGCAGTATATAAAATATGTCCAAGCTCTTAGACACCCATAGTCACATACATATGCCTGTATGAAATTGATATCCACGCACTGACAGAAACACACACACACAACAGGGTTGACTTCTGCCTCCAAGAATATTCATCCATTCATTTTTACAGAAAAAATATTGTTTACCTGCTCTTTTCTTGTTTGCTGTTACTGATTACACACTAACACATGCAGCGTAATTGGATTGGATACATTAACATGCGCAGTTTTAGTAAATTGAACTTATTAAGGTAATGCTCCAACTGCAGAATTTATCAGGTAAATGCCATAGCCCGTTTTTTTAATTTTAATTTTTTATTTTTTTAAGAGTAATGTCTGCCATTGAGACAACTAACCTATCAAATATATCCAGGATTATTAGAGGAAATCATGTTACTTCGAACCACGTTAATTCTTAAATCAGATTTTCTAGATCATAGTATTGTATGCATATAAACATTATTATTATGATACATATTTTTGGCTTAATTGGAGTCTCTCTGTGCCTCAGTACGACATCCGTCAGAAGGCTCTGAAGCTGACGGCTAACAGCATGTATGGCTGCCTGGGATTCAGCTACAGCCGCTTTTACGCCAAGCCGCTGGCCGCCTTGGTCACGCACAAGGGCAGAGAGGTGAGCCATGTATACATACTAATGTGTCTGTAACTCTGTGTTTTTGTTACCTTGTTAGTAGCTAAGGTGGATCGTAACAGGCTAAACTGAACTTGGAGCTAAACAAGGGACAAGAAGTAGATCAAACTCAGATTCAAGCAGTCAAGTAGAGCTTACAAAGAAGTTCACACATACACAATAGATATGGATATTGGCCTTCAATCCTTGTATGATTGGGTTTTTATGAGATATATGGAAAGGGATAGACAGAAAGATAAGACAAATCTCATGAAACACTTCAGTTATCAGCCACAAGAGGGCAGTGTTAGAGTGCTGAAGTTCCACATTGTGTTATTCCTCCTCCCTCTATCCCTTCTCTCGCTTTATTTTTCTCCCGTCTTTTTTTTGCTCTCCCCTCTCTCACCCTTCATCTCTTTTTCTCTTTCTCCAGCTTTCTCTCTCTCCCACTCTGCCTTCCTCTCTCTGTCACCCCTTCTAAATGATTTTTTTTTTCATATGCTAAAAATTAGAGGCCTGTTTAATTCAGTGATATTGATAGGTCCATGCAACTCTTTTTCCAATAACAAAATGCCACACGGGCGCAGACGCACGCACACGCGCATGCACGCACACACACACACTCCATCTGAAGTGTGATTGTGTAATGAGATCTTTCAACGCACACACACTCACACGCACGGAACAACATGGGTATGCACGCTCTCATAAAATTGGCGCGAGGAGACATGTGTGCAGCATGACATAAACGGCTATATCTGGCCGCTGTGGTATTGTACGAGCAACTGAACACCACACACACACACACACACACACCATGTCTGTGGCAGCGCTCATGTGTTCAATTAATGAGCTTTAACAGTACACATCCTCGGCTGAGAGGTGTTGGCGTTTGCCTCAGGGGAGCCCTTCATTAAGATCCCCTTACACACACATTGTGTTCCCTAATAGAGGGCAGGGCAGAAACTCAGTGTGAGTGTGTGTTTGTTATTTTGCCAGGCTATTTGTGCCTCAAGTCATGCTTGTTGTTCAGCTCCAGTGTATAAGGTGTGCACTTGACTTGCTGGTACAGGTGGGAGTTTCTCACCCCCCGGCCTTACAGGTTTACAGCTTGTATCCTTGTCAGCAGCCAGAGGTGGAGGGGTTAATTACATTTCACCTCCCCCCTTTACCTCACCTCTAATCCAGGGAGCATCACCAACCTCACCCCTTAACTAGACCACATTTACATTTTCTGCAGCTGTGACACTGTTGCACTTTACAAGTTCTGTGCATTTGCAGTCTGTAAATGAGTTGAATTGAATTCTTTAGATAGATAAGTCAAGTATTTATATTTAATTAAACAGTCGCCGGGGTCCTAAAGGAATAGTTTGCCATGAAATGATCTACTCTGCTCCATTTCAACCAAGAAATTTCTCCCACTGGAGTGCTGTGGAGTAGGGATGTCACAAGAATCGATGTTTAGTAACCAATTCAGTGCCAAAATTTTGTAAATAATTCCTTAAATTAGCTAGTATGTCGAGGGGGAAGTTAAAACACAGAACCGTGCTTTATATATTACTATAGTATTTCTGTATTATTAGATTAGTGCAGCACAGAATTGAGACAGAGTGGAGTGAGGTGGTGTTGCGAGAGAAAAAGGTCATCAGTCAGATTTGAAAATGCAGTCTGGCGAGTAGATAATATGGACCTCGGCCCGCTGACACTGCAGGGTGTCCCGCTTTGCAGCATCGTGATGTTTTGTTGACTTTGTATCTGTGATCCTAGACACGGCTATTTATACTGCAGGTTCTGCGTCTGTCGAGAACATGGCATCAACACAGCCAGAGGCAAGGCATCTGATTCCCACTGGGGCTGTCGAAAACAAATGTGAATAATGAACTGTGATTCAATACCACCAATATCTATATTTATGTATTTGTTGTGTGAAGACTCCATTCCAAAATACTGTATACCCGTTTTGAAAAAAAAATACCTGAAGTTTATCGTTGAATATTTCCAAAATATAGATGATCCAGGTGCTCAACGGTATCTTTTTTTTTCTTTTTTCTTTTTTTAAACAACCAAAGACTCAAGCTGCACACTAACTTTTAAGAAAAATGCCATATAGTCTGTTTGGATATTTTTGTTATTTCTATGTAAATTTTCTTCTATGCAGGTGAATATCTCATTTTTGAACTCAAAAACCATTCATATTCTTGTAACGTAAGTAGAGATATCCATCTCTACCACTATTAACATATTTAACAGTAAAGACTCAATATGTTGAATGCCAGGGATGGAGTTATATGGTAGAGGCAATGAACTTATCTTATTCTCGTGATACTGTAAAGCAATTTCAATAATGATACAGAGAAATTACAAATATTGACAGTATGTGGAGTTAATTGGTTTAGTTCATCGCGTCCTTAAAGACTTGCTAGTAGCTAAATGATATTTAGTATAGTGTTGGCAGAGGTTGTACACGAGGGAGGAGCGTGTTGTGTACCGATCATGTTGTGTGTTTGAGTCTGGCTCAAACATTTGCCGTATGTCATCTTGTTACGTCTGTCCTGTCACTCAGGTGTTTGCAGTAATGAAGCAGTAATGTCATACAAGCAGCATTTAAAATAGAGTAAGCATTTGCTGCTTGCTCTTCTGAATTAAGACTAATTTTTTTAACCCCTTCTACGTTTGTTTTTCTCTTTGGTTTGAGAGAAAAGTTACAAGGAAACAAAGCAGGTTTATGTTTCTGTGGAGCCCTGAAGTTAAATGACGGTAAGCCAAGTAGTTCTTGGTAGTTTCCGACTGCAGCGAGCCAAAAGGGCCAGCTGGCGTTTATAGCGGGGTTTCTAGTGTATTTGTGGGTATTGCCGTTTGCACCCCTGCCCCCATTTTAATCGTCACATTTGCACTCTACTTTCATATCATGATTTAGGAGGCTTTTTATTTTTGTAATTGTGACATGTACACCGACCGGTGCTCTGTTAGCAGTGTAAATCCACTCCCCCGCCTCCCATCGCGGCACCTTCATCTGTCGGGGTGTGTGTGTGCGCCTGCGTGAGTTCGTGTGAATGTGCAAGTGTTCTGTGTATTTATTGATTGGCCAAGCTCTCGTCTTACTCTCACTCTTGTTTTAAGTTGAGGCCTAACCCCCCTCAGGCCTGGGGCCACAGTGGTTTCTCGGGCCGGGGAGGGGTTAAGATGAGGGGGCTTAGAAGGGGATGACAGACCCTTGGCCGTGGCTCTTCTGGTCAGAGTTGCCAAGTTAAGAGGGGAAAACCCCCAGTTAGCTCCCCTCCCCACTCTGTATGTGTGTGTATGTGAATCTGCAGTACGTTGTGCGTCTGTGCATCTGTCTGTATGCGTGCATGTATGTATGTGTATGTTCTGTGTGTGTGTTTCTGATGTGGGTCCATGCCTGACAGTGTGTGTGTGCACAAATGTGTGAGCTACTGGCCGAACTCTGCCCTTTGTCGGGGAACCATTTGTTGTGGCCCTACTCTGTCCTGGTATGTGTGGGTATTAAGGGGGGATGATGGGTATTAAGAGGAAGGTGAAGGTTTAGGATTACACAGCCGAGGGTCCACCACAGATTGATGTCCCCTCAACCCCTCCGCGTTATTTTGGGTTCTTTTGTATGATAGCCAGAGAACAGTTGAGGACAGAGAAGCAGATGTATGAAGCATAGACAATTCACACGCATGTAGTTATAATAAATTGCTTCATGTCATAGTCATGACAGGAAAACTTTTAATCCTCTGGCTACAGGTTGGTGGACTCTGGAATTCACTCGACAGTTTCACCTGCCAGATAAATGAAATTAAACTTGAAAAAGGTAGATTTTCTGCACAGGTGCAGCCAGACTTGTTCAACATTTGTCTGGTCATTTTTTGTTTACTCGCCATCTTTGTGTAAATGTTGCTAGTCATGAACAAGTTAAGGACAAAAAGCCAGTCGAACGAATCAGCTGTGTAATTTAAATCTTGATGATTGATGACCTTATGCAGACCACAGAAAGAGAACATATGTAGAAGACATGACATGAAATTGTCACGATGTAAACTGAATCAAGGAACTGGAATAAACTTATGGTAAGTTGTTTGTCTCATTTACCAAATTCAAGTCATTCAGTCTATCAGTGAGATAAATGCTGCTTCCTCCTCTCATTGAGTGATGCCTGATCACTTCCTGTGAGGTATACCTTTACAGCTCCTATGTAACAATAAAAAAATTTGTAGCAAATATTTTAGTTTCAATCAGGTTGAGCTATCAAAGCAGTTTTTTGCGTGACAGTTTTGGAATTTAATGTAGTCGAATTCTTAATTTAAGAAGAGATGAAGATAATTTAAAAAAAATGTTAAATGCTGCTCTCTCACCATATATTGATGGATGCTTGCTCTGCCATTAACAGTGTATGTTTGTAACTGCAGTGGCTAATCTGTGTTTGATATAAGTTTTTTTAATGGCAAAAAAATTCAATTACAACTAGATTTGGCTTGCAAAGCAGTTTTGCCAAATGTAAAATTTATTAAGTTTGAGCAGCTAATGAAACTTTAACAGGTTATTATAATAATGACACTCACTTGAGTGTAGCTGTATACTAGAGTGCATCTGTTCTTGTCGACTTGACATTGGTTTATTAATGTGCTGATTTTCTGATTGTTCCAGTATTGTAGTAACTTCAACTACAGCAACAGGTGATGCTGCACAGCTAGCTAGGCTCCTTGGGACTGGACAGTCTCAGTACTCGTCTGTGTATTTATTCTCCTGTCAAATAAAATAATTCATCCATGTTTCAAACAAGTAGAATGAGGCAGCGTTCTTCCTGTTGAGACCCCTCCTTTGTGCTGTAAATCAGTCCTGCACATTTTGCACCAAATGATCCCCTGGGACACACTGAGTAAACACAGAAAGCAGCGCATAGATTAAGTCAATTTTCACTGCGGTGGTCTTATTTTTCTACAGCCATTATACTATGCTATCAAAATTAATTTGAGAATGATATATTGACAGTAATATTCCACAAGTAGGGGCTTTTAAAACACAAACTGCAGATGCAACTGCGCTGTGCATTTTAGCCCGTGTGTGTTGTGTTTTATGTCTCATTCAGAAAGCAGGGCTGCCCGTCAAGCCTGGAGGAGATGCTTCCCGTCTTAAAATAATTAATATTTTAATAGCAATGTTTAATGTCATTGTAAATCTTTGTTTGGCCACATGCCGATCTGCCTTGTTAGGAGCAACAGTCTGTGGGAAACAGTGTGAAGTGAGGTAAACATTTAAAGCCCCTACCTGTAGGGGCTTTAAATGTAGGTCAGGACACAGAATGGTACAGAGGCCTGTTCCTGTTTTTCCTTCTCAGCTATCAGTGTGAATATGATTTAAAAGTAAGCCTTATTTATTTATTTATTTATTTAAGAAAGTCAATTTTTTTCCAATTTTCCTGTTTTTAAAAAGAAAAAAAAAGACATTATTCTCTTGGCTTGTTCCATGTAACCTCTGTCTGGTCTCTGGACAAACGTGTCCTGCTAATCGAGTGATGTTAACAACACAAGCCAGTGGAAGCTGCTGATTGTTTCGGAACGCAGATTAGTTTGACCTTTGACCCTTTTGCCAGCAATTCTGACAACTCTTAGCAGGTGTGTGTGTCAGTTCTCAGAGTAGAGGTTGACTTCTGAAAGCCACTCTGCTGTAATTGAGTCTCTGTCCTTGTGTTTAAAAACGGCCTGTTTAAAAAGAGATTGTAGTTGACATTATTGGATGGCATGCAGAGTGAAGGATAGGAGCAAGCCTGGCTGACAGAGGAGAGGGTGCCGGGGTCAGAGCTTGGTTTCTGTTGAACCTGTGTGTGTTTGTATGTAATGAAATGAAAGTAAATATTGTTGCCGTGTGTGCCCCTCACAGGTTCTGTATCACTCCTCTTATCTTAAAAACCATAAATCATTTTTAAATTTACCCAAATTAGATGTAAGAATACCTAAGCCACCATAGCATCTCTTGCATGTGTTGTACATCAGTGCATGTAATGGCGTCTGACTAAATATTGTTGCCCCCATTTCACTCATTCGGTGTCTCTATTACTGCTGTTGTCTAAGAATCATGGGGGTCATTTTTCAATTTCCCCGAATTAGATATAAGAATACATAAGCCGCCCTGTTGTCTGTCTGTGTGTGTGCGTGTGTGTGTGTTCGGTTGTCTGTGCATACATGCAATGCCTGTGTTGGGGGAAATGAGTGCCTGCATATTTCCACGGTCCTCTAGTCCTCTTAAAGAGCTGGCTTTACTCCTGATAGGAGTGGACTTAACAAATAGTCACATGGGGCCCGCGCTGCTATTTCGGCTACATTAGCTTGTCTGTGCGAGCCAGCGATGGACCGGACAAGTTTTCAGAATCTAAACAGCGAGTTTAGTTACAGCACTAATGAGGCCATGTGAGACTGGGCTAATGGCAGGGATTAAGATTGATAATGGATTGATCTGATCTTATGGCCAGCTCTTATCTGGGTCAGTAATAGGGTTGTAAATGAGTGGATAATTAATAAATGGTTTTAATTTACTGGAGAAGTTGACAGATGCACATTCCGTTGTTTTAAACCTTTTATTTGGGGAACTGTATTCTTAAAATAACTTTTAAATTTCACTGATTTATGACCAAAAACAAAATTTTCTGTTTTATCTGATGAATTGAATTGAATGTGCATTTAAGCCACCAATCCACTGTGCTACATTGCAGGAATAGGAAAGACTTCAGCTAAGTGACACATCGTCAAACTCTAATAGTAATTTACGCATTCATTTTAATTGACATCGACCATCTGAGCGGGTTCTCAAGCCAGACACTGATGTGTACTACAGTCGCCTGATATATGAAGTGAGGGTGAACGATACAAGGTGTTGGAATCCCAACTACAGCTAATCACACTTCCTGTTAGTAACAGCGTGACTGGTATCATATTGAGATTTACTATGACTAGACATTAGGATAGGTAGAGCGTCGTAAACACATAACTTAAATCAGCATTAGCTAATGTAGCTGGCACATGTAATATGTCATCTTACATGCCGTTGATAATACAATTATGGAAAATCATGCTGGCTGAGTGACAAAGCTGGTTTAACTTTTTTTATAATAAAGCTATTTTTATCTTCTTTTTTTATTATTTGGCTGAACCATCCCATTGCCAGTTACTAAGGCTGTGCCAGAGCCAGTGAAATGATACACCAGCATGTGCCCTTTCCGTCCATTCAGGTGCTGTGTGTGTAACTGATTAGACCTCAAGGGGGATTGTTGTCATTGTAGGGTTATTTTAGATGAACCCGGCATGTGTGATCTCAGCCGGTTGTATTAAATCAGACACAGCTTTACAACAGATTGACCCTCCCTACAGCAGACATGAGAACACAGCCGTGGCATCTGCCAGGACAGGTGTACGGACGTGTGCGTGTGCGTGTGCGTGTGGGCGGTGTGTGTGTGTGTGTGTGTGAGAGGGAGAGAGTGAAAGATTCGCATTCTGTGTGGGTGTGTATGGAGGTCTACTCATATGTAAGATCACACTGTTGAAAGAGTGGTTTTAAATCTTTTGTGCAGTGCATGTGTAAGGACCTCTTTGTATTTGTACCTATGTGTGTGCATGCTCCTGTGTATGTGGTGAGTTCAAAACTCAAGCTCTGACAGTGGTGTGTTCCTCCGCAGGTGCTATTTTAGTCGGTCGACTGTCATCCCCAAAATGCTTTTCAGCTGAGCGCTTTTCAAAACAATCGTCGCCGGTGCCCCAGGCTCTTTTTACAAGGGCCTTCTGGCGTACTGAGGTTTAGCATGCCGCCTCTTATCCACTGATCAGCATTGAGGTGCATGTGTTTATGCATGGTGTGTGTGCATGCCTGTTAGTGTGTAAGGGGTCCTAAATTGAAGAACGAGGGCGAGTTCTCTTCCTGTCAATCATCCATCAAGCATTAAAGCTACCAGATCAATCAAGACCAAAATCCTTATTTAAAAGGACAGTCTGGCAAAAAAATGAAGCACTGTTTCATAGTGGAGGGCAGGGATTTGGATTAAAATAAAGAGCGCATGGGAGGGACATGACAACAAGATGCATAAATCACTAATAGACAAGTACAACAAATAGCAGAGCAACAGCTGGGAAAAGGCGGACATCACAACAAGGCTGAACAGCTCATCAATTAGCACGACAGGCCGCAGTGAAAAGCACCGCTAATGGGCACGGCGCGTGCAGACACACAGGTGCAAAGACAACATGAAGACATTGTTAAGAGGAGGGATAGTGCACAGAGGTCAAGTTGGAGAGATCGCTGAGTCAGGAAGCAAGTGCAGATTTCACAGTGGGAGGTTAGGTTGTTGATGTTGATGTGTGGCAAAAAATGGCTGACGGTTCGTTTTAAACCTCAAAATCATCATGGATTTGCTTGTTTTATTGTCATTTAGGAGCCTTTACAGCTTGGTTCAGTTCAATGTTGCACAAAGATTTATTTATGTATATTGTGGCATGTACCTGCATTGGATATTGATTTGTGGCAAATGTATGATGAAAGGAGAAAGAGGGTCAGATTTAGTGTTTGCGTGGACTTTCTTGGATCAACTGAGATCAGTATTCAGTTTGAGGTATCTCTGAGACTGCCTTTGCTCTGCTTTCAAGGTAAATTTTATAGCTTGGGCATCCAGAGCAAGAAGCCTTCATTCCACACTGTCAACCAGCTGTGCGTCAACAGCCATTGGCTTGGCAGACAGTGGAGGGAAAGGAAAGGGGGGTACAGAGCATTTGTTTTCCCTTTTTCTTTTTCCCTCAAATTTACATGCTGCAGTTTTAATGAAGTACTCCTGAGTCAAAAGCCTTCAGATTCAGGGCTGGTTGGTAATGCCTGTATTTTTCTAGTTAGCTGTGATACGGATGGTGTTGCTTTGTCCCCAGGAGTTGGTTTCTGAGTGTAAGACTTCTATTCTTTTCTCATGGGAGTTAAGCACTTTCCTGCTTTTTTGTGGGTTTGACCACAGCCCTGCAGGTGCAAATTATGTTCACTGTGTTGTGGCCTTAGCTGCAAACAAGCATTAGTCATCGCTTAATCAGTGCACTGTTGCTTAATTTGAAGTATAGCCCACCACTGGGGGCAAATTTTCATTGAAAAGCAGAGAAGTCACATGTTGATACATGCAGTGCTGCAGTTATAGATATTGCAGCAGCACTTTTTGATTTTGATTTTCCCTCACCCTGTGTTTATTTTTCCTCCACACCTCTTCATTTTGCATTGCCTCCTTATAGTCTTCCTTCACTCCTCTTTCTGTCAACTTATTCCCTTAATTTTCTGTTCTTCGTATCGCTCCTTCAGTCTCTTCTCTCCTTTTTCCACTACATCTTTAATCAGAGTGGCCCCAGCCTGACTCTCTCCTTGGTTATGTATATATTTATATGTATGTAGCGTTGGTTTGAAGTTTGACCTCTGAAGCCTCTTGACCAATCACCGCCCAAGGAACGCACACTGACACCTGAACTCTGACCTCTGTGGAGGCATAACGAGGGTTGGGGGATGGGGCGAGAGTGAAGTGTTCAGTCTTTTCTGCCCACATAGCCTCTGCCCTGATCTTTCACTCCGCGGGATCACTTGTCAGTGAGCTGCCTAATTACTGTCCTGTCTAATTACACTGTATTGACAGGAGGAAGCCGAGGAGGAGGAAGAGAAGAAAATGGAGTGATATTTCTCAGCATGAGGAAAAGAAAGACATTACACAGGCCAGATTAATGAGATGAGAAAGTGAAATGGATTTTGTAGATTCAAAGAGTAGAGGTGAGTTGTTCAGTGGTGGAAAGGAGCAGCAAGGGCAAAGTGAGTGAAGGAGAGACGTGAAGACAAACTGAGGATTAACCTTGACAGTTGACAGCTAAAGCTCAGGGCTTATTTATTTGGACAGGAGTAAGAGTTAATCAAACCCATAAGAAGTTGTTGTTCTTTGGTGGGACTTTATCCAGCCCAAGTGTTTTGGAACGGTTCAGGAGGGTCAAGTGTTCAGAGCACCAACAAAATAGTGAAATTCCTGGTCAAAACTGAAATAGAAAACTTCATTGTTTTTTCTCAACAAGTTAGATGGGCTTTTGGCCAAACAACAATTTACACTTATTGACATTAAAAGTCACTGTTGGAATATTATTTTTTAAAAAGGGAAGCATTTCCTCTAGACTTGATGGAAGGGAAATGAGACTGAAAATACAATGCACACACACTCTGAAATGCTCTGTACAATTGCATCTGCAGTCTAAGTGTTTTAAAGCCCCTATGTGCAGAATATTATTCTCTATACATCAAGCTCAAATTGCTTTGATAGCATAGCATAATGGCTGTAGAAAAATGAGACCATTGCAGTGAAACTTGATTTATTCCATGTGTAGTATAAATAGTTTATTCTGTGTCCTGTAGTACATTTTAATATGAAATATGTAGGATTGACTGACACACAAAGGAGGGGCCTTAAACAAAACACTTTGCTTGTTAGTAGCATGAAAGTATCATTATTATGGGTGGGAAAAATACAAGTTTAGAAACTGTCCAGTACCACAGTGCCTACCCAGGTTTGCAGCACCAACTGTTGCTGTAGTTGAAGTTGTGACAGATAGCTGTCTTTCAGTGTCATAATAACCTGTTAACCAAAATATTGTTCTAGCTGTCCAAACTAAGCAGTTTTAAGGCAAAACTGCATTGCTTGCTGCAAACCAAAATATCTTTTTGTCACACACATATTAGCAATTGCAGTTACAAACACACATCAAAATACAAACACTGGTTGAGCAAGTATTTCTGAATGCAAGGTTAGTGAGAACTGTGTCATTAGCAGTTGGCAAACATAGCAAATACCCCCAAAAAACACATTTCTAGTTCAGTCTGGTTGTAACTAAAATATTTGCTGGCAAAGAAACAATTTGTTACACAGATTTACGGCTGACACTGACAGGAGTTGCTATATGTGGATTAGCCAGCACTGCTGCAATGCGTTACCTAACATGAAGCGAGCAAAACTTCAGAGGCAGCGCCTTTGACCGACTGACTGACCTGAATTTGGCTCCTGATGAACACATCTTGTGCCATGGGGAAACAACTCGCCACAAATTTATTCCAGTTCTATTATTCAGTTTGCATTATAACAATTTTATGTCACCTCTCCTGTATGCTTGTCTTCGGGGGACAATCCCTTTGCGACAGCTGTCGTAAAATACAACCACTCGGGACTCAAAGGGTCGCCGAAGTCAACGAGTTTCAAATTCTACTGGCAGTAGCTTTAAGTTGCACATATCATCAAGGAAACACCAACAGTTTGGCCTGTCAACCAGTTGAATATATTCGGCAGTGTGTTTTCCAGTTTTTCCTCTCTAATGGATGATGACATCTCTGTATATTTTTGTCATTGATTTATTTTTTTTTTGCATTAAGCCCATTTGATGCGCTGGTAGCTTTGAAAGACTGAGTTACAGATTAATGAGGGTCTACTGCCTTACTAAAGAGAATTACACAGGATTTTAATATCGTGAAGTAACACGAGTCCTCCAACATGCTTTTTCAGTTGTTTGCCTGGGTATGAGTGGTATGCTCGGTGGTGAGTAGTGCAGTCGTCAGAGAGAAGACATACAAATACACTCTTCTACCCCCTGGGGATGTCTGTTTGGTTTGGTCTATATAGTATGTGTGTGCTGGTATGTGTTTAAAGATGAGCGCTCTGTGTCACACACACACACACACACACACAGACGGGATCGCACACACATTCCAGAGTCATGGTCAAACGACTTGTCTTTCACGGGGGTCATTCCTTAAAGCAGTCCGTCCTGCTGTAACTGACAGCATGTGGAAAACCTGTCTAAATGAGTCCACACATTAATTATATCAACACATTCTCACCTCGCTCTCCTCCCCTTTCTCACCTTGCTGCTCTGCCTCTCTCTCCCCCTCCATCATCACTTGCTCTCCTTCCTTCCTGCCGTGCTGCACTCAACGTCAGTGTGTCCACTTTTTCTCCCGTGCTCTTTTAACTCGGTGAAAAGTGTTGCGGCCGAGATTGTTCCAGCCTGCGTTTGAATGCTCACTTTATCATGCAAGTTGACTGAGAATAACAGTCATATTTACAACAGTGGCCCAGGGGAGGGAGGGTGACACACAAGCACTGACACTTAGGACCTGCCAAGTACATAGTCTTCAGCCTTTGCCAGACTGCGAGACCGCTCAAGACTGTCAGAGTGAAGCCCAGCTAGTTCAGTTCAGAATAGACGACTGACTGGTCTGCCTGCCGTCTCACGGGGAGCTGTTCACGCTACATGACAGGACTCAGATGGTGCATCACATACATGAAGATGAGGGATCACGCATTATCCAATTCTGAGCCTGGACAAGGTGTTTGATGAAACAGTGTTGGGCTGTGCGGCCTGAGTCCCTAGACTTGAGTAGGGCTGGGAGATAAGGACAAAATCAAATATCTTCAACCGAATACCTTCATGACAGTGTTTTGGGGATGATCATTGGTGCTTTCATGAAATGTTCACATGCACAGAGATTTTTTATAAACAGTCAGTTGTAATGTGGATATGATGGCCAAGCAGGTAGAGGCAAATAGTAGAACAGCTACAACAGTCTAATAAGTCCAGAAATTCCTTTGCTGTAATGCAGCCTTTAAACCCAGGAAAAAATGACAAATCACAATACTATGATATCCAAAGTCCCCAATAACATCTAGTCTTATATCATAATATTGATATAGCATAGATATATTGTTCAATCCTGTTCCCACAACATGATAATCCGTGCCAACCTTCAGGCTCGAGCACCCCTCTCCCCCCAAAGCTTG
Source organism: Neoniphon sammara (assembly GCA_900302535.1). NCBI lineage: Eukaryota > Metazoa > Chordata > Actinopteri > Holocentriformes > Holocentridae > Neoniphon > Neoniphon sammara. The sequence goes on along the minus strand of OMKZ01015375.1, from coordinate 12,890 downwards.
ACCAGCCCAGATTCAAATCGGGCTCAGAATTGGCAATAAAATCTTGAAGTGTTACCTCGGCTGTAGACTGTTGACCACTGAGCAGCTCCACTGGAGCAGACGGGGGTTAAGCCATTTGCTCAGAAGGAGGGGAGAACATATCCTGTTTGATTTCTGTACCTGACTTTTTTTTTTTTTATCCTAAGATTCACATTTTGCAACCTTTGGGTCAGTAAACTGCTTCTGTAGACTTGAGGCTTCAGCCACCCATAGTGTTAGTGTTTGATACAGTGGAAGGACCACAACTTAAAGTACAAATTAGAGTCGTGCTCCCTGTGTACCGCGCCTCAGTCTCTCCCCAGACTCATTTCCCCTGTTTCCATCCCCTTCCCCTCTCTGCTAAACTAGCAATAGACAGGGTAGTCATTTTGTCTGCACACATTCTTAGCAGTGCAATTTTGCGCATATGTACTTAGGCCTAGATTTGTGGGCATGTGATTATGTACGTGTATGTGTGCGTGGTGAGACCTTGACCTTGACTGCAGTCCCTAATGGAGGAGGCTGTTCTGTAATGACTCAAACTCCCCCCACCATACAGCGGTATGTAGCAGCTCATAAAGCATGCTTAAGTCCCACTCTGGTTTCAGGGAGTGGAACCCCCCCCATACGCACACACATACACACACACACACACACACACCGCCCCTTCCTCACACTCTGAAATAGTCACGTCCTTGTCCCCACAGAGCACAGTGTGAGTTGGGGTGTGTATATATGTGGTCGTGGTTGATTGAGGAGCAGATTGCTGGTGACAGGTCACACCGCGTTCCGTCCCTCCGACCCCCCCAGATTAGCGACCCTGAGCCCCCATCTCCACCCACCCTCCTTTGGGCCCCCACCTGTTAGGATCCCTCTGCCACACTGGTCTCTCTCTCTCCCACACACACACACACAAAAGTGGACAACCTGCGTTAACAG
>OMKZ01015375.1:0-11913 GCA_900302535.1 Neoniphon sammara | reverse complement strand
GAATTTTCTTTATTTGTCCGTCACTCACTCTGTGGGTGATAAAGGCCATTACGAGTCATTAAGGCGCGTGTGTGTGGGTGTGTGTGTGTGTGTGTGTTGAAAAGATGCCTGTCGCAGCACGGTCCCTTAATTGCCCTCTTAGCCAATTATCCCCCATTTAATAGCAAGTCACCTGCTCTGTTCTCATGTTCACACAAGTGCATACACACCAACTACACACACAGAATAAATGACATTGACACTTAATATTTAATAATGATTGTTTGTTCTTGTGTGTTTGCTCTCTTCGCCTACATATGCACTGTAAATTTTCCGTCATTCGTGTTGGTGTCTTACTCATACTGTCATGTCCACTTTCTCCCTCAGATTCTGATGCACACCAAAGACATGGTGCAGAAGGTGGGTTATTGATAAGCTATTGGTGGTTGTACATCTAGACACCTCTGATCAGTAAATGTGAAACAAACCAAGTCAAGTCAAAACTTTAACGGTGGTAATGTTTTCTCCCATTCACTGCTTCTCCTTTGTGCCATTTTTACTTCCTGTTTGAATCAGATGAATCTGGAAGTCATTTACGGAGACACTGACTCCATTATGATCAACACCAACAGCAAGTCTCTGGAGGAAGTCTTCAAAATGGGCCACAAGGTGCGTACCAAGTGGTAGAGAAATTGTGCACTCTCCCGTTTGTCTTCTTTGATCTGTTCTGTGTACTTTTGCAAACTACAGCTGAAATATTAATCTAAACATTATTGAAATCGCAATATGGCCAAGTGCAATATCCAAATCACAGGAGTTGCAATTTTTGATAAAGGTAATGTGTGAGAAAATAAGATTATAAATGAAGTATTACGCTGGAATCAAGATGCCCTGGCCTACAGATCACATTCTCTAGGAAAACATGGTTGTTTGGTAAAAAAATCACATAATCGATTGAATAGTTTTTCAGTAAAAATGAAAATTATTATGCAAAAATTATTATTCCAACTAAAGGTATGGATCATATCCCAATCACAATATCTATTAAAATAATTGCAATTTATTTATTTATTTTATTTTATTTTAACCATATCACTTTGAAAACTTGTTCACTGGATTGAGCTTTGACCAAATGTTTTAGCTAACCATGTATATCTTTATATGTCCTCAGGTGAAGGCAGAAGTAAACAAGTTATACAAACTTCTGGAGATCGACATTGACGGTGTGTTCAAGTCACTGTTACTGCTGAAGAAGAAGAAGTATGCCGCCCTGGTGGTGGAGCAGCATGGGGAGGGGCGCTACAGCACCAAGCAGGAGCTTAAAGGCCTGGACATCGTCCGCAGAGACTGGTGTGACCTGGCCAAGGAGTGCGGCAAGTATGTCAACTAAGTGGGCTGGGGACGCCGCTGGATTTTTCTCACTAACTTTGCTCTCTGGCTGTACAGCTGATGAGAAAAGTGTCGGAGTTGCATCTTAAAAGTGTGTTCTGATGTTATGTTATATTTCCAGGCTGTAAATCAAATTGCATGTCAGATTAAGTCTTTTAGTTTTGTCAAACTGAATAATTCCAGGCAGGAGCATCTTACTGTGACACTTAATTTTATTTGAACGTCTATAAATGTTAAAAAAAATTATTTGTTCAGCTGTAACAAAAGGGAAATAACACTTTGGTTTTTGATAAACATTACATCTAAAGTAGGTTTTTGCATGATTAAATTTATTTTGAAATGTACAATAAAATGAGGATTCCCTCTCCTCTCCTCTGTCAGCTACGTGATTGGTCAGATCTTGTCGGATCAGAGCCGTGATGCCATTGTGGAGAACATCCAGAAGCACCTGGTGGAGGTGGGAGAGAAGGTGGCAAGCGGAGCCATCCCATTCAACCAATATGAAATACATAAGGTGAGGACATGGCTGTTAATCTCTGCATAGCTATCTGTATATTTTAATTTTGACTCTTGAGTAAGAAAGACTGCTTACTTGATTGCACATATATAGTGCTGTGATGACTTAAATTGAAGCATAGCTGTTAAGTGTGAAAGGAACAGACAGTCTGATATGGGTCCTCCCAGTTAAGAAAAAAAAAACCTATCAAGTATTGGCTCAGTGGAGGTGAATTCTGTAGAGAAATCAGTAGCACAAGCCACTGAAAAGGAAAACCAAGAATAAACATATACACCTTGACCTTGTGTGCTAGACCACATTTTAAATAAACAAAAATTAAGGTAATTTAAGTTTTGAAATAAATCAATGAAGCATGCAATGGATTCAAGGTGTACTTTTTGTTTGTATTTTCAGCCTTTAGCTTCTTGTTCTCAGTCTTGTCTTTCCACCATATTTACTTCCATTTCTCTCCCAGGCTCTGACCAAGGATCCTCAGGACTACCCAGACAAGAAAAGCCTCCCTCATGTCCACGTGGCTCTGTGGATCAACTCCCAAGGCGGCCGGCGGGTCAAAGCCGGAGATACCGTCTCTTACATCATCTGCCAGGTGTGTGTTTATATGTGTCTGAGTTTATGAATGACAAGTGCATGGTGACCAGAATGCATGAATGAATGTGTCTGTTATTTATTGTCTTGGTCAACAATATTATGTTACATTATTGACTCATCAAACGAGAGCTTTTCTGGCAGCTGAGTCACTGTTACCTTTGTGGCCATAATGTGATTTTGCAACAGGCAAAATTATATCATTCTTGACACATTTTTTAACAAAGTGCAGGTTCAGTTTTATCCAGATGGTTTCCTGTTGGCTCACAGTACTCTGCCAGCCAACCTATTTCTTAGTTCAGTTCAGTTCATCCCAAACTCAGCATGCTCTGTGTGGAAGCCAGGGAAACACCGCTGGACAGGTTGCTAGTCCATTACAGGGCTTTGTTGAATTAAAATGTTTATTGATCCACCAAGGGGATATTTATTATGGTTGTATAATGGGTATATAAAGCTAAACAGTCAAAAGACATTCATCAAAAAGAGCAGAGCCCTCTAAAATAAATAAAATTAACACCCTATAGAGCAAAGTAAAGCTCATCTTAAGCGAGGGATGTTCTCTGTTCTCTTCTTGTCTGTGATGCCTACAAAATATGGTTGGTTCATACCTTGAAAGGGCATATCCACTGTAAAACACTAACCTTGTTAAAACACTATTACACAGCAATCAGCAATACGCCTTGCCTTTCTGATCTTGGAACTGGATTTTGTTTGTTCATTTCAGGAAATGTAGGCAATCACTTACTGTAGAAGTAGACAGGGTAGATTCAGGGGAAGTGGTACACCAAGGTAAATTGCAGCCCTTCATCACAAAAGAAGTCCTGATATGCATTGAAGATCACAATCTGATGATATGTAACAGTGCATGAGGGTGGGATTAAGAACGAGTGAGGGACAAGCTGTCAATCACCCCCGCCTCTGTCGGTCTGTCCGTCCCTCTTTCTGCAGGACGGCTCCACGCTGGCAGCCAGTCAAAGAGCCTACGCCCTGGAGCAGCTGCAGAAGCAGGCGGGGCTTAGCCTGGACACCCAGTACTACCTGGCCCAGCAGATCCACCCTGTGGTGGCCCGCATCTGTGACCCCATCGAGGGCATCGACAGCGTGCTCATAGCCACGTGGCTTGGTGAGGTTTCAAGAGATTTTAGTAGACTAACACAAACGTTAAGTTGTTTTAAGGCAGAGTGGGCCATCTGGCCTGCCTCAGTGCTTTTTATGATTACAGTTTAAGCGTTTAGGTGATGCCTTTAACCTGAAGTTCAACTTTGTTTATGCCTTAGAAAACAAAACAGAAAATTGCTCACTTGCTCACTTAAACATTCTGCCTGCAGGTCCCACATAAAACAGATAGTAATTTAACTACTTAAACTCACTATGCAAATATGAATTTAGTTGAACTACCAGAAAGCCACCGCAAAATGTAGTTAGGCTACTAGTTCGGTTATATGTGGTGAAATGAAACTACTCCCCAACACTGCAGGCTGCCGGGTATTTGTGGGGCTAACTTACAGGCAATGCTTCTAATCTCTCTTTATACATGTGCTGGTATTGGAGTCATAATTCCTGCCATTTTATAGTTTGTTGACAGCTGGGACAGCTAAACATAGAAAAGTTGTCATACTCAATATCACAGCAGACTAATAAAAATACAAAATAGATGTTTCAATTTGGTTTACCCGTCGTATTAAAGTATGTGGTTTGGATAAGACTCAGTAATGGGGGATGGATGTGTACCCCAGCAGCATGATTTGGGTGTTCAGCCCCATGTGACTGTGTGTCTGAGCATCTGTTCAAATGGCATAAGGTGAAGAAATGGGAAATGGTGAGTTGCGACAGCATATAGAAAGAGCATTGTTACAAAAAAATGTAGAGTAAGGCAGAATTTGTACATACAGTTAATACGTGCATAGTTTATGTATTAACTTGCAAGAGCTGAAGTTAAACTTGTGTCTGTTTTCATTCCTGTTTGTCTTCAGTGTTGCTTTCAAATAGCACAGGCACTGGCTCCAGTTAATTATACTGGAAGTGTTACTGATGTAGTCTCTTCTCTCATGAGCAATGCTATTTGAGTGGTACAGATGCAGTCACACCTGCACAAATCCTGGCTCATAATATACTTTTTACAGCTCTGCAATCATAGTCATGAAACATACACATTATCTAATATCTATTCATGGAGTATGTAATTTTAAGATGTGTCAGGGAAAGTCAGGGCTTTGGATTAATCATCTGGAAAAGTCTGGGGATTTCAAGTCAGGCAGAGGTTAGACTAAGCAACTTATCCTACGATTATAGGCCTGATTCACAGTCGGACTGAGTCTGTGTCACTAAGTTCCAGTCTGCAAACTTTGGCCCAGTCAGAGTGGACCGTCAGCACAGATAATTGAGAAGTGTATGAGGGGTACAGGCTCTAATCTGGGCGAGTCGATAGTATCAAATGTGTTATAATATTGATATACACAACCTAAACCTGCATGTAATCGAGTGGTGTATACTGGGGTGAGAAAAACCTGAATGGATTGTGTAAGTAGCCATTGAAAACTGAGAGTGAGGCTAATTTGATTCACAAAATTAGCTACTCACCTCCAATTCCCTCTTTAAGTCTGCTGTTGCATGATTTAATCAAAATGCATTTTGCATACTTTTAATCTCTTTTTTTTGCCTAACAGAGCAAACTACAAAAGCTGCAGCTTTTTTAACACGAGAGCTTGTATGCTCAAAAGAGTTTAACGTGGGCTGTTCAGTTCAGTTGCAAGTGGGTGGTCTGTGATCCAAGTCATTTTGTGTGAGATCCCATTTTTCCAGTCAGTGTAATATGCCCAGTCTTTTTGTAATCAATTAGGACATTTAAATTTGTGTAGTGTGTCCAATTCATAAGTTTAGATTTCTTTTTATTTATTTATTTTCCCCACACACTCATTACAGTAGATGGTGGTTTTCAGCTGTTTTTCACCACTTCTTCATAGCAAGCACAAATGTAGTGGGAATCAGACTCTACTCTTGTAGTCAATTACACATTTTTGGAAAACAGCATTAACAAAGCAGGAATAACATTCTTAGGTCATGGAAGCGCTACGGCTTAGTTAAGGAAGTCATGGAAAAGTTGTGGAATTTTTCATCAGCTAAATGCCTAAAATGTAATTGTAAAGGGCTCTCCTGTGGTGGGATCAGTAATGTAAAGTAAAGCAATACTCTTACCTCTTTGTTCATCCCAGGTCTGGATCCCAGTCAGTTCCGGGCGCAGCAGCAGTACCAGAGGGAGGAGGAGGGCGAGGGCCTGCTGGGGGCTCCGGTCCAGCTGACCGATGAGGAGCGGTACAAAGACTGCGAGAGGTTCACGTTCACCTGCCCTCAGTGTGGCACTGACAACATCTACGACAACGTCTTTGAGGGATCTGTGAGTAGACACGTCTGCATACAGCGATAGCCATCATCCTGGAGTCACAAAAGCACTGAAAACCTGTACAAAGTATCACATTTGAAAATTGTGTTTTCCAAGCTTGGAAAACACAATTGTGCATGTGCATTGTGCATAAACACATTGTTAGTTCCAAAGGTCAATGTGTCGATTCTCAGATGTTTTCAAATGGTTTGGCGAGGCATACTGTAACAAATTCACGTTTCTCAAACACCTAATGCTCACACCAGTCTTTGGGCCTCCTGGCAGCTGAAAAGATAACAAAATTTGAGCTATTATAAACAATTTCTCTCCAAGAGGAAAGAGGAATTGTACAATTTACAACCAGAGTTTACATCATCCCAAAAAAATAACATTGCCAAAGCAGCTCCAGACCAGAACCTACCCAAAAACCTGTCACTTTTAAACTCTTCCTTGCATACGTTAGCACCATTATTAAACATGTAGCTCAGGCAGCCATGGAATCAGATCTGTTGTGCACCACATAGACATGCACACACACAGACGGATTGGTGTCAAAAAGAGAGGGTTGTTTTTATGTTTTTTGTGTTTATTAGTCAGTAAGAATGGAGAGTAAGAGAGTGGAAATGTGCTGTTCTGTCAAAGTGGATCAAACTTCCTGTGGAGGAGTCATGGTTTAGTCATCCACTATATTGTGTCTCCGTCTGTATTTTTAGGCAGTTGCCTGGCTCCAATAGAGACTATGTTTTTATTGGCATAGTTTGGACACCACAACTTGAAAAAAGCCTTTCCTTAACCCCTGCTGCCCTGTACACACACGGAGAGAGAGAGAGCACTAAGCATTTGTCAGGCCAAGGTCGCATGCATGTGTGTTTGTGTGTGTGTTATCAGCTTCTAATGAGGAGTGGGGCACACAGCTTTTTCTTGTCTCCGAGACACTAATAAAACTGACAACCCTCTGTCCTCTGCTGGTATAAACAACTCACATTACATTAAAAAGGGAGTATTACACACAGACACTCCATAAAAGGTTTATATCACACACTTCAACAGATGCACTGATATTCCTTCTTGAAAGGTGCATACACTCAAATAAGAAACAGGACTAGACAAATTGTATTACACTATGTACATGCACAGACAAATGTACACACACACACAACATAGAATTTTAATATTAGCAAACATTTAGGTAGATTAGCACTTAATCATAGAAGGAACCTATTTTATGCCCCCTCTGTTTCAGTTGTCACCAGGCATTTTCCATATTTTAACATCCCAACAGATTAGAATAGAGTATGGCCATGAATTGATGGGTTGTTGCTTGGCAGAGAGTAAGTAACATGGACAGTTTTTTCAGGTCAAGGCAAAACTAACTAGGGTTTGTCTGATTGCTGGTGTAAACTTTCCATCATGAGTTTGGAGCTGGTATGCTGAGTTATGGCGTACACACACTGAGAAACTGATAAGGCAGTAAGTTAATTAGGGTGGTGAACATGGTCTAACAACTCAGTGAGAGGGGAGGACAGACGGGCCTTGACTCTACCATTGATACAGAGCCAAAGGAGGTGGGAGGAGACAGACAGAGAAGGAAAGTTGTTTGATGGGAGTAGCGAGAGATGGGGGTGAAAGGATTAAACGGGAAAAAAAGCTGGAGAGAGCAGCAGGGACTCCCCTGACTTCACCTCAGTATAACTTCAGTTATCTCGCTTTGGCCGATTAGATGCAGTGTGAAAACTGCCCATTATCCACCATCAAGACAATCAGGATAAAAAAAAATCGATAACTAACGGCAGTTCATGTTAGAAATTTGTAAAATTGCATTTCTTGTTTTTCAAAAAATTAAGCATAAGGTGTAGGAGACAACATGAGAGAAAATACAATAGGTGTTTCATATTTTCATTTAATTGGTCAGAAATAAAATAACATTTAACAGGGCTAGCTAGAAGTTTAATAGGGAAAATAGAGAGAGAGAGCGCTTGTGTGGGAGGGAGAGTACTGTTATCAAAGTGAAGTTTGGAATGAAACATGGATGATAAGAGTAGCAAGGGATATGAGAGGGAGGGTGGAGGAGAGAGGGGCACAGAGAGAGATGCTGCTTTCATTTAGACCAGACTGGGAGAAGAAACATGAAGAACAGGAAGGGAAGAGGAGAGGAGATAGAAATGGGGAGGGTTGATTCTCACTTTGTGCATGCTTAGCCGTGTATTGGGTGAGACAAATGAGTCAACTGACTGATCTGGAAGAAAGTCGGGCTCTTTCTGTACAAAAATGAACAATGTAGGCAAACAAAAAAAACCTGTGTGTATGTGTGGGGGGGTCTTGTTTTGTGTGGCAGTGTGGCATTGACTTCCCTGTAGCAATTTCTATCCTGCTGTCAATACGACAACTAAATGGAGTTGAGGTTTAAAGGAGTGTTTAAAGCAGTTATATTTAGTGTAATTGTTGCTATGTAACTACTTTTTTATTGCATTAACTATAAGCCCAGCTGTCAAGGGGACAATTCAGTGGTATGGAGGTCATGTTGACCTGTTTTCCCTTGGCTGCAGTAACCTCAAAATTTACTGTATCCAGGGATGCTTTCAGCCTTTTCACTGTTCATGCCTGACATGTGCTCTGTGGAGGTTTAAACACAGTTGGCAAGTTCCAGTGTTAATTTGCTGCATTTTCTGATGATAGGGTTAAAAATGTTATTTTTGTATCAAAGTCTTATAGCCATTTAATTCTGCACAGGACTCTAGATTTCTAAACTATTAGGGGTTGTGTTATTCCAGATTATGTCTCTCCAGCAGTCACTGTGCAAATTCAAAACAGCAGAGACTCTATCATGGTGCCTTGTGGAACTCCTGGTATTTATGTACAATGGTCTGATTGGATTTACATATTACCACACTAGCTGGCAAGACACGAGATTGATCACACAGAAATGTCTTGGCCTTGTCCCAGGCACCTATGTCTGTATTAAGGAAATGCCTTACTCATTCACTTCTGCCACCCAGGTTTTCTAAGCAGGTATGTAGATTTTAATTGGTGACCTTCCAGTCGCACTTCTAATCTTCAGGCTACCATGCCCTACAATTTTTTTTTTGTTTGTTTGTTTTCCAAGACTTTGCTGTGTTATCATAGGTTAGTAAATGTTATCGTAGGTGTTATCTTAGTTGTGTTATCGTAGGTTAGTAAATGGATTGTTGTTGTTTTTTTCCTGAGTTTATACTTATTCCCTTTATTTCAGGGATCAAAGTTAGAGCCCAGTCTTCTAAGATGCTGTCACATCCCCTGTGGAGGGCGACCTATCGACTACGCCGTCAACATTAGCAACAAACTGCTACTTGACATCCGCCGCCACATCAAAAAATATTACAGTGTAAGTATTAAATGTATGTGTTTGTGTTTGTGTGCGCCTGTGCGAGTCAGTGAGTGAGAGGTATTTATCAAGGCCAGATCTCTGATTAATGCTACTCAGGCTGTTTCCTGATTTATTTCTTCCTCTTTTCCTACTGAACACTACAAACTCTGCTTTGCAAACACACATACACAGAAACACTTGTGCTTTCACTTCGTGCCCACCTGCAGGGCCGCAAATGGACTTAATTTAGTTTTCATTCAGTGTCTAATGCTGCAGCTTGTTGGACTACCACAGCACAGTCAGACAGCTGACAAGTCTCTCTCTGTGTCTCTGCATCTGCTGCTCTCTCACTCTCGCACTGTTCTTCTTTCTTGCTTGTTATGTCTTTCTTTGTTCATAAAAGTACAGTTTAGTTGAACTTGCAGTTGGAGATGCAAGAGTACCAATTTTCACAACTGGTGCTTCATTTGGTCACATTATACACAAAAAACTATGACAATCCTCAGTCAAATATAATAAAATCTAAAATTATTAGAATGCTCTTGTTCCAAAAAGCGGAAACATTTCAGTATGTTGATATGTTGGATGACCTGCCAACTATCTACCAATGCCTTGATGTCAAAATTTCAGACTAAAAGCCATATTGATAAACATGTGTTTTAGTTTTTTTGAATAACACAAATTACCAACCTAAAATGATATTTTTAAAGACACTCTGTAGTGAATAAATTTTTTTTCCCATAAAATCCTGTTCACACCACATTTATACCAACATGAGTTACTACTGAAGGCAGAATTGGCTTATCTCTGGTATTAACCTCACATCTCTGTCTCCAACATGGCCAGAGAAACATTAGATTGGACCTTTGCTAGACTGAGATCAGAAAGAATCCGAACAATGCAGAAATTTTTCCAGCTCGACAAGTATGTTACTGTGCCACTGAACAGCACATTAAATTACCTGTGTTAGGACAGCTTCATTTGCCAGTCCTTTGGAGTCCTTTGGGAGATGGATCGGCACCATTTCTGACAGTATAAATACCATCAGTGCACCTCTACTGAACAGCTGAACCTAATTTACCTAATTACAAAACCTAGTTTAGCCAGATGCCTTTGGAGAAGAGATAAGGGGGAAGGTATATAGGAAAATGTTAAGAGCAGTGAAATGTATTGATTTTCTCAGACAAGAACATTGCAATTATAAAACTTGCTTGCCTACACTTTATTAAAAACAGTGTAACTTGCAAGTCACAGGATTTAAGTTGACTTTTTCAACAGTGAAATTCTACAAAAGACTGGAAAACAGGGATAGTTGTAGTTAAGAAATGACAGACTTCCTGATCACAAAAGTACTGTCTGTAAGAGTTTAAAGACTGTAAGACTGTTTTTAATCCAATGGTGGACGCAACAGTTGTGTTAATCATTAGAGACATCAGAAAGGATGTTGGATTAAATATTCAGTGAACCCCAGCAGGGCACTGCACTGACATTTTCAACCAAAGAGCAAGTATGCTTAAAAAGTGAAAAGTATTTTCCTCTCTTTAACTATATAAAGGCACTTAACAAAAACTGTATAATTTTTTAAAAAAGATTCAATTTTCTTAAAAGTGATATTCATGTTGTAACAGCTCCAGCAAGGATCATTGTTAGCTAGTAGGGATGGGCAATACAGATCAAATCAATATCATGATAATCAATAGGATTTTCTTCACTATCAGTATATATGACGATTGTGTCAAAAAATCAGATTCATGTTCATCCCTTTGAAATGAATGGTAATGTTAGGTGTGATGTCGAACAAACTTTCAAAAAAAAAAAAATCCAATAATATTCCAACCATAGCTCATTTTGTCTCAATTTTTAAATAAATTTTGCTTTCTTATCATTGATTTCGACACCAGAATGCTGTGTGATGATATCCCAAAATCACTAAATCATCACCGTACAATTCCATTGAAACCTTGTAAAATAAGTTTGAATCATCGCCCAGCTGTATTAGCTAGCTTGATTAACAGTAGTGCATGGATCAGACTTTTCTGCGTGGAGTGATATGTCAAACCTGCTTGAAACGATTGACCATAGCAACGGTCCGTTGCTCAGTCATTATTGAGAAATATTGGACTGCAGAATGCCATGATTGGCCAATCAGAATCGAATATTTCACAGAACTTAGTAATAAGCATTATCACCATTTGATTTGGTTTATTAGATTATATTTGTACAGTGTGGAAACAGAGGATGTGGAGCAGAACAGTAGGGCGACAAGTTTCTGCTATGTTCAGTGTTCAGTGTCTGACAAGCATCTTGTAAGTGAATTAAACTGGATTCCAGTGATCTCTCTCTCTCTCTCTCTCTCTCTCTCTCTCTCTCTCTCTCTCACTGATGGTTTGTAACACCTTGGTCTTGAGTGTGTGGAATGCACTGTCTATCTCAAATCCTAGCCAACTGTGTGTGTGTGTGTGTGTGTGTAGGTGGGGGTTACTCTCCCACAGTGCTGAACAGAAATCAATTAGTGCGGTGAATGTGTGGGGAGCGAGTCCCCCTCAACCCCTTTGTCACGATGTGTGAAACAGCTGCTACCGCTGAATACTCACACCTCACACAGCTACACAACGTACGCACACACACACACACACATACACACACACAAACACCACTGGAGGCTGAACAGCAGTGGACATAGCACACACACAGTGGGGCAATGAAGAGGGGTAATATTGT
>OMKZ01015374.1:0-18664 GCA_900302535.1 Neoniphon sammara | reverse complement strand
CTATCTGTAATTTTATTTTATTTTTTTATTTTTATTTATTTTATTATTTATTTATTTATTTATTTATTTTGATGAAGATTAAATATAAACAGAATTTCATATGCTTTGGCTGAAAGCTAAGAGCCATGTTTTTTTTAGTTTTACATCACTGAAATTTGACTTTTTCTGGGCACTCTGCCATACAACTTCTGCAATTCCACAATATACTGTAGGATAGAAGTTTATTTTTTATGCTTAATTTTTCCCCTCAAGTGTCTTAATAATTGTAAGCATTACATCAGGTTATTTTTGTAAAATCAGTGCAGCAATGTGTGAAAGATCAAATTGATCTGGCAGATGATTAAAGAGGTATTACAAATTTGGTAATTCATGTATTAGAGTACATGCACTGCACGTAATAGGGGATACAGATCCATAGCACCTCCCTGTGGTACTGCCCATCTTATTGTGTGTGTGTGGTGTGTATTGCTTCACCACATCTTATATGACATTGTATCTTATCATACTCACTGTTATCTGCCTAGTGAAAATTCACTTTGCATTTTAATACTAGACTCTGTTAAAGTTATAGCATCATAAAACATTAAAAAAGAGGGCTTCTTTTAGAAAACCTATCATCTAGTCTGACAATATGCTTCATTCAGTTTGGGCTGCTATTGAGAACTGCTGCCATCATTGTAACATTGTTATGGTAACTGCTCAAGTGAAGTCACCAAATCTTATTGTAAAATCTCGTACAATATCATAATAACACTTGGAAGCGGGGGCAGCAGAGTTTGACAATAATATATCTGTGGAAATCTTTCCCCCTCTCTCCAGATCCTCAGTGAGAGGCACATCAGAGGAGACATTTGCGCTTTATGAAGTGCATTCATTTGGCCATTTGCCATGTTTCCTCACCAGAGGACTGCTATGATGAATGAGAGAAGAGAAGAAGCAGATTTTCTCTCCCACCTCTCGGCTCTCCCCTGTGATTACTAATACAGAGCCCTGCAACCTCCCACACTATATGAAAACTGTAGGCTTGCTCTCATATCCAGGGTAATCCTCAATTTCCCAGAATCATTAAACTGAGACTAGCATCTCTGATGGCTGGAGATACTTGACATATTATGATTATTATCATATGAATACCTTGTTGTTACCTAGGAAGTCAAGAGGTTGCCTTAAAATCGATGTGGAAGACTGGCATAATAGCCTTTCTACATTGTTGCATTTGAGAATAAAAGCCCCTTTTTATATGTATAAGATAAATCACCGGGAATGCAGTGCTGCGCTGCTGCCAGAATGGACAACATCGAGTTGGAATTGGATGCAACAACTTACTAATGCTGTCAAAACCTAAAACTTCAGAGGCGAAGTTTCAAGCACTGCTGCACTCAGTTTTAGGGATTTAATTTTATTGTTGTTCAATCTGCCAAACGTCACGGTTTGTTTCACAGGCCTGTCCACTCAACCAACAGGAATGCAGCCCATGCCTTTGACCATAACTATCCGGAGGTGGATACTCCCTAACTAGCTAACTCACTACAGGCTTGCGGTTTGGAAACACTAAAACTTTCAAATGCATCATTTACTGTACATATAAACTCACATTTCTGATTATAAATGCTGCCCTTAGGTGAGAGGGATGAAATTTATATAGTTGAAATGCTGAATCCAGAGAATTAAAGTGGGCTGCTACTGTGTTGGGGGGGATACACCGCTGTGGAGGGTGGACCAGGGAAATTTATGTGGGAGAAAAATGTATGTTCAGCGGATCGGCTCCAAACCAAACATATTATCTTTTGGTATGCCCTCCTCTTCATAGCCTCAATCAGTTGTTCACAGTGTGTAATTCGCTGACATGTTCACCACGCAGAGACCAAGGAAAACGTGCTCTTTCTCTACCTCTCAGGGCAAGGATATGTAGCTGATACAGTAGCTAATCTGGCACCTCTTCAAAAATTCAGCCCAGTTAAAGCATGGAAAGTTATTTTTTTAGGATAACAAAAAAAAAAAATAAAACGTTAGAATAAAAGCCTGCATGTACTATAAGTTGTATTTTATGCTTCGCTTTGCAGCCACTTGGTCCACAATGCACGGAGCGGAACGTTTGAACGCCTTTTAAACCGGAGTCTGCCGCAAATTGATGACGAAAAAATGCTCAAGTGCATTCAAAAAGTGGAAGTGAGCAAGAAAACACTGCAGCCCCTGAGGGTTAGATTAGCAGATCTCTGCTCCGTCTTCTGCTTGAGTTCTAGTGACAATTTTGGAGGATGGGTCAGATGAAAGACAACAGAAGGAAAGCAGGATCAAAAGCCACATGCTTTCCTGCATCCCTGCTTGTTCTAAGGGGCATACATAGTGCATTGGATTCATATCAAGGTCTTTGTACAGGGAGAGTCCGCCAACATGCAGTGGCCTTATTATTCTTTACTTCAATAACAAACCCACGTCTTCCCTTCGCCCCATCAAAGGCAGAGCTCTCCAGAAGTGAAAATACACATCATATATGAGTCATTCATCTTCCTTGAAATTTAAATAACTCCTTTGAACATTGTCTTTGGTAAGTTATGGCCAAATATGTAATTCAGCATGCACTGTATTGTATAACATTCGTCTAAGACAATTCAGTGCCTGCCAGACTCCACATCATCTTAAACATAGTGGAAAAAAAAAAAAAAAGCGTCTTACTTTCCTCACACTGTGAAACTACACCACATAACTTTTCATACCTTTCAATCGACTCCCATTCGCAACCCAGTAACGACATTCACTCCCTCGCCCTGAGTGACAATAACTAAGTTGTCCACATCCATTCCGCACAGTTATCCGCCCGTAGCCTATAAAACAGAAATAACGTGGAGGTTTACTCACAGTGAGGGGTGACTCTCAGACCGGACCTGGGCAGCCATTTGAAGTGACAGGGCCGCCCATCATGCGCCTCTAACGGGGTCAGGGGGCCTTATGGGGACTTGATCCAGAGCGAGGCCAAGGGGACCGGGCCTTTAGAGAGGATGGATGGAGCCCTGGTAAGAAGGAAGGACGGGCTGATTACATCATTTTTCAGACCCACCAAAAGGCCCTGTAAGGACCTCTGGGCAGCTGGATTGACAGTTGGCCTCTCTGCTAATACATTTTGGAGTGATTTGTCAAAATGAAGAAATTGTGCTTGCTGACCTATCTCGCTCAGCAGTGAGTGACTCAGTTGGTGAGTCTTGACAAGAAGCGCGACATATCGCCCACTCCTACAGTAGCTCATACTGAATATATGAGAGGCAAAGTCACAACAAAGCATTCATCAACATGAAACACTCCAACTTTCTTTCTGTTGTTGTTTTTTTTTTTTCATACCAGAATATCTTTCAAGTAGTAAAGACATTAAGGGAAATATGTCAGACTGAGGAGCGGGGTTAATCACCTTCTCAGTCTTTGCAGTACAGTAGGTGGCGTTTGTTTCCATTTGGAGGGAAATTGTTTTGTTTTTGTGCATTTCCTGAATATCTACAAATATTCCCTGAAGGCACACTGCAGTGCGATGTTGCGCCACCTGTTTTCAAGGCACAGTTGCTCCCCGGGGCCCCTCAACAAATCGTCTTCTCTGTTTCTCCTGCGGGGAAAGAGACACCGTCACTCCAGGGTTTTGGGTGTCATATCAAGCTGAAAGATGCTAGAGCAAATTCGACATTTCCGTCTGTCCCAACAGGTAAAGTGAGAATCAAAAAAGCAAGTGCTTGTGAAATTATAGAAGGGGCCGGAAATTCAAAGCAGGACCTTTTTCTTTCAGAAACCCGTCGGTACAAAAGTGGCTCAATTTTGTTTCTTTGAAATTAAATGGATAACTAGATTCTGGTTACTTATTACGCAGTCTCAAGTGTTTAGCAATGGGGATTACATTCTTCACTTTCCCCTTTTTCCCTCAATTAAAAAAAAAAATGTTTCGCCACACCCTGAGATTAGTCCTGTATCTTTGTTTCAGCAGTGTAGATGTAATGACTGACCTGGATTCATACTACTGTTTTCAATCACCATCTCCCTCCAAGGTTATTGGCCAAAATCCAAAGGTTGTTCTGGGATTCCACTTTATCAGAGGCAGAGGCAGAACAGCATGCAGAGTTAATAATAATTTGGTCTGTGTTTTACAGCTGTTACACAATGGACACAGTGTAAACCTCTTACGACACCAGGGCCTCGGAGCTTCTCATTTTAGAAATAGATCTGTCTCTCTAAGACAGTTAATGACAGACAAAGACCAGAAAGATATGAGAGCAAAGAATAGGAGAAGACAATGTAATTGGTGGTAATCTGTAATGCAAAAAGTATGTTACATTGTGTTCTTTGGGTGCTGTGTTCGCGAGACAGGAACTATGAAGAATTGTTTTTTTTAACGGCACTGTAATGTGAAACTTTCGATAGAATTTCATTATAGTCTCCTCGTGCCGTGCGGACTGAGAAAACAGAGGAAGGACGGTAGCAAGTAGGTGCTGCCACACTGAACATCTGCTTTCACTATTAGAAGCTGAAGCAGAAAGCACATTAAAAGCATAGGTAAACACAGGCATAGGTAAATGTTAATGCATTCCACCTCAAAATACCAGTATTCTAAACTTGCAGACTGAACATATGGCAATCTAGATTAGACCAACTTTATGATAACTAGATTCATCCTGACAGCAAACATAGTTAAAAATTGAAATTCTGTTCGTGCATTTTCCTTAGAAAATAAAAAGGAGTTTACTTATTTACTGCCTGACTCTGAGCACTTCTAATGATGAAACTGACGTCTGTCAACAATGCATTTTTTTGAGGAATAATGAATATATTTACAATGTAATTCAGAACTCCAGTTGCCTCTAGACAGTTGAGATTCCCCTTCATGCACCTCTGTATTTTATTCAAAGCAGAACCTCACCAAAGGAAAATCTTCTATTATCCAGCCTAACACTGCAGCCTGAGGAGAAACACTGGGTAAAACAGTGACTTAATATTTCATATTGGTTAGATTATTCATCCACACAAAGACATTTCCCTTTTTTCCCCCTCACATTGCAACGTCCTCATTAAAAATGGGACACTGCACATTGAAACTTTTTAAAAATTCAAATATTTTCCTTCAATCTTTAAAGAGCTTATATCTAATGAACTAAGATTTAATTTGGCATGGCTTAACATCCATTTGCACTGTTCATAATTAGGAATGCAGACCTCGGTATTAAAATGAAGGGGCAAAGCCCTCACTAAGTTCCCAAGTGAAACAAGAATTGGTTCCACTTTAAGTATTAATTGATTGGCTTTGCAGTATCCCTTACAGGAGAAGAGTACACACACACACACACACACAGCCATCCCCCCACATGCACACTCACGCACACACACAGGCACACATAAGCACACACACACATGCACACACACACACACTCACAATTTACAGAGCACTCATTTCTCATCAATCTGGAGCTGCTTCATTTGCCTGTCTCTCAGTCCCCCTGAGAGGGACAACCTATCTGCTAGCAGAGCTTAGCATTTGATCATGAGTGTCAATATCAAACTGCAAAGCAGGATTACACGCTGCTGTCGTCAATAGACGTAATGGTTTTACATGTGTTAAGGTTAACTCAGCCATTTAATGTGCATAGTACCTTAGAGATAATCACTCAAAAAGGACTTAAAAATGTCATACAAACCTCAACAGACCTGGGCTTCTGCAATGATCACACACTATACTCAGAGGGTCTTGTTGCATTTTTCTCTTTTCTAAGATTTGACAGCTTATGACTATGGAGTAGACAATTTCTACTGTATGAGACTAGTCTTCAAGGTATTTGATTCAAATTTCTTACAAGGAATATCCTCTGTGATGTATGATCAGACTGTCTGCAGAGTCACCAGAGATACTATTATTGATCATAGGTCTACCTAATGTAAATTCTGTTAACTGTTTATTAAGGAAGGACTTTAGTCATGCACAAAGAGTGTTCATTGTTGATCATTCTCTTTTGCACTAGACCTTGCTTTAGATAACTTGAGAAACAAAATTTCTATAGTTACTTGTGCCATTTTTTGTTTAAATATAAATGAATGTCAACGTTAATTTTTTTTTTTTAATTTCTTTGTACGTATGACTGCATGTGTTTGTGTTCATGCACATGTGTCCATCTGTGCCAGTGTGCAGAAGTCTCGTGTATTTATTTTGACAAAACATAACACTCTCCCACTGTAAACCTCTGATGGTGCAAGTGACAGCTAAAAATCCCCTACAATGCTGTGAATTAGGAGCTGGTCTATTAGACACATGATCACATGATGTGGGATTAGTGGACTGGAGTCTTCAAAGCTGCTATTACAACTCCTGAGATGTGATACAGGCTCCCCCACTGCTCTCTGCAGGGGCGTGTGGCTCTTCCTCAGAGAATTACCTGACACCGTCGTGTCTGCGCTCTGGGAGACAAGTGCTGTGGCTCGGAGTGGAACAGCCAACATCAGTCGGAAATGCTCCCTCCATGCTGCGCTGAGCCAACAAACCCTGCATTTAATCCCATGTGTGAGCCGCCATGATGGCTACATGAGTTGACATCAGAGAAAAGGAGTTAGGGTGGTAAGGCTGGTATGATAGGTGATAAAGTGGATTACAGATGGGAAAATGCCATCATGCTTGAATAGCGAGTTAGACTCAAGATGTTAATAATAGTGGTTTGGTATTTGGCTTTCTGTGATCACCCTTGTGTAATCTCAAGATATTGTCAGCTTGTTAGAATTACATTAGAGGCGGAGATGTTTAACAGTTCATTATCTGCAAAGTTTAATTGTAAAGTAATGCGCAAACTGCAAATATTGCCTTGATATTGCAGCGGTGGATTCCATCTGTGGTAATAACTGACTGATATACAGCAATCAAAATTATTAATGAACTACAGGCATGCACTGTAGCTCTCATAATAAAATACATCTGGGTTAAGAGTCGGTTAAACCATTTGCAGAGGTACGGTTTTATGATCGCTTTGTATGCAAGGATTTTATCTTGAACAAGTTTATAGCATTGTTATTATACACTATATCACAACAAAGAACAAAAATGCAAGAAATAAAAGAGAAAAAAACATAATTTGCCAAAGAAAAAAAAAGTGGATGCATTCTGAACTTCAAGTTACCTTTTCTAAAGCTGAACACTGGGAATTTGGACCTCCCAGCGCAAACATTAACGGGCTGAAATGCAGCTCTGGATGTAACAAAGGAAACAATACCAGGGAAGAGAGCCAAGAAGGCAGAGCTGGCACGCCTGTTCCTGGGACCATGGGAATTTGGCTCCCAGAAATAATGGGGTTGAACAGGGCCCAGCACCACTGCTACTGTAGCTGGGAAAATGGTGCACCGCAAGCCAGGCTCCATCCAGGGAGACTTAAAACAGGGGAGGGAGGGGAAAAAAAAGAAATGAAATATACAGTATGGGTTGCACCTCACAGTGTGAAGTGAGATGAGTAAAATAATGGAGGAAGGGGAAACCTGTCTTATGTTTGTCCCAAGCAAGTGATTGTAAATCAAAAACACTGCCCAGCTTAGTGGCTGGATGTGAGCAAACATAATACAGTGTATGGACAAACTGCTACCTGGACAGAAAAAGGAAGGGGAAAAAATAGTCCTAAAGCGCAGGACATAATGGGGCTTTCACAGTTGCCTTCCATTGTGCGGTTGGAAGTCGAGGTAAACTAATATGCTTATGTATGTATATGCATAATATTGGTTGTGTTAATGCTAGCAGCCCCTCTCTAGCCTAATTAGGACAATAAAGGGTTATGGGCTAATGTATGACTGCCATGCCAAAGCTAATGAATGCCTGGTATACCTTGTTTCCTCCCTAGCGTCCTTGGACTGTCATCTCCAACCTTTTGATGTTGTATCTGATTATCCAGGCAGCGATTAATCATGATTAAGTAAGCACCAAGTCTCTGAGAGGGAAAGCGAAAGGAGAGAGGGTGGGTGGACAGCAGGAAAGTTGCCCAGGTTCAGGCCTTAATTCTGGGCAGCGCACGCTCCCTCCTCTGCCAAGTGGACACTGGTAATGAGACAGCAAAGTAAAAATCATGGTGCTTTTTTAAGTGTTGTTAAAGGAAAGATTCATTATCCAAGCCATACTTTATCCAAGCTATAGTTGAGGCTTCCAAAGAAACGCCTCTTGCCTTCTGTGGTTACCATCAACTTGGACACCAGTGCACATTTTCGCATGCCCAGTGCTATTTGACAACCATTTTTGCATGTTTTGTTGATACACAGAAATTTCAATATACCTCTCCTTCCTCCCCCCCTTTTCCTCCTCTCCAAAAACATTTTCCTGCTTTGATATCAGTTGATGGAATATAAATGGGTTGGAGCAGACCTAAGGTAACCACCTATTGGCCTTCATGCATTTCTAATGTAACCTGCTCTGCCCATGCTCACAGAGTAGGGCTGGCTTCATTACTCCAAGGTGCTGAGTCTTTTGCCAGAACCCTGCCTTTTCAGCGAATAGATCACCCTTGTGACCAGGGTCTCTGATACAGTATGCAGCACCTGAAAGCTGTAGCTGTTTGCCCAGGTGCCAAAATAATCAAGTTCAGCTCGCATGGCAGGTTATGAAAGAATATTAACTGTGGGAATAACCCGGCTTGACATGCGTCGCCCGCATGCATGATCAAACGAGGGCCCTCTCAGAAAAGGAGTTTTCCAGGTAGGCCCACTGGCAGGGAAGTCTGGGCCTGTGATGACACCAACTCAATCACTGCTACTTTGAAGTCAGAGGGGTCAGTGTTGTAATGGGTTTGGACAAAGGTACAATGATTCTCTCTTTTTTGCTTTCCGACCTTTTTCTGTTAATGCATTTAGCATTCTGTGTCTGTAATGGATTTCCCAGTGAAGAGGGAGGGTGGAGGCTGTTGTTAAAACACGGTTAATGACATACTGAAGGAAGTAGAGCAGGGGTGCACAGTATTGCCACTATCAATAATATAAATGTTTAAGTGGTCCACTTGGAGTATAGGCAAATAATACTTCCCTTTCCACCACCCTCCTGCCTCTCACCATGAAAAGCATTTTCTCCAATGAGATCCGATGTGAAGGAATTTGTTTTGAGTGCTCATTCTGAAAACCACACCACTGTGTCATGGTTTTCCTGTCAGAGATTGTTTCTGTTAAATAGACCTACAATATAATTTTACTTACAGGATTTAAGGTTTCCCTCTTTAGGTTTTTTTCTTCATGGCTTTCCATCAATCTTTCTGTTTTCCTCCCTAAAACCAGTATTTCAAGCTTAAATTATGGTAAATGATGTGTGCTGAGGGTGTTGTGAAGGAAAACAAAATAACCCCTGATGACTGCACTGTAACTTAACATCTTACTCAAAGCCCACCATTTAAGTGGAAAACTTCCCAACCGCAAAGACACAAATCAGCCATCTCCCCCCATATGCTTCATTATAGAAAGGTTAAACCATATTTCAGAATCTATATGGAAACATGGAAAAATGAGGAAGCGTGAAGTTATGTATCTTGAGCCCATCAAACATGAAGAGAAATCGAGTAGATCACCATATAATTGGTTACAGTGTGTGTACACATGTCTCCCTCCAGTTCCAGCACTGTCCTCCAGTTCAGCGCAGGCTTTGAAATGTGGATTCAAAGCTAGCGGACTTCCCTGAATCACTGAAAACCCTCAGGACATGGTTTGGCCTTTGCGGAGGTGGAAGCCAAATATGAGTCTGAGAAGATGAAGCACCCTGGCCTATCGTCTGTTCCTGGTAGGTGTTCACTCCCGATAAATATTTCATTTTGGTACAAAACAAATAACTTGACATAATTCCTCCCCCTCTCTTCTGAGGAGAATGACAGAGTGGCTGATTTACGCATGGGGAGAGGTGTAAAAAGCATAGAGGCATGCCGCTTTGCTCCATCCACCATCTAATGGATGCAACCCGAAGGGCTAACAACTGTTTGTCTTTTATAGAAAGCTGTGGAGTAAAGACACACTTGCATTCATTTGTATTGTTGACTGTGATTTCTGAAGAGCTCTTCAACAGAGTAACAGTTGGCTAACTGCATTATAGTGCAGTGAGTGCATCTGAACATAAGGCTAAGGCTGCCATATAAACAGAGGAGGGCAAAAAATTAAAAGCATTTACATATTAACTACATGTGAAAAATGTTGTGCTTGCACTTGCAGAGGGGGGTGGTGCAGAGTTAATTATTGCTGCAGAAGCTATTTTTTTATTGTGTTCCTTCAAGAGGATATAGTGGCTAAATAGTTTGACCCTAGCTAAAGTTACATTTAAGACATGAAAGGACAAGTGACTTAAACTTTAAATCCGCTGTGAAAGTGCATTATCCAGTTAACTATTTTCTCATTTCTTTCTTCATGAATGCTTGAGGCTGTCTCTGCTTTGTTGCATTTGTCAATCACTGTAATTTGGGCTCCATTTCCAAAAATAATTATCAGGTGAGTGGCAGCCCTTTGCCTGGAGTGCCAACTTGGAAGCGACGTGCCCAAGAGTATTAATTATGCCGCTCAAAATATGAAGTCTTTTAATAGAGAGGCTGACGTGACATCATTGTTTAGAGTCTTTCTTCCCCTACAAACATGACAATCACGGCTGTCCCCCTGGTCATCAGCAAAGATGAGGAGGAATTGTCAGAGGAAGTTATTAACAAGCTGTGTACCATGTGATAAAGTCAGTCAGACTCTCACTGGTACCATGTCTGTTGATTCGCATAGAGGAGAAGCAGCGAGCGCATGAGGAGTAAGTCAACAACTTCAGTACGGCGAGGAGAGATACAGAGAGCGGCGGAAATATGCAGAGAGCGGCAGAGCGACGACTGAGGGAAAATAGGGAGGCATTATGCGCAAAAAAGCCCCAAATCTTTCAGATCCATGTACTAAAATCATCTCTGAATGTAACAGTTGACGCTGTACTCGGAGGAACATCCAGTAGTTTCATACAGTCACCAGCTTAAATCTCTCTCTCTCTCTCTCTCTCTCTCTCTCTCTCATTCTGCCAATCAAGTGTTCACAAACAGTGCTGCACTGTAGTTGTGGTTCACATTCAGCAGTTGCTTCTGTGAAACCCTAAGAGGGAGAGACAGCTTCCAGGTCTCATTAGCATCCAGTAGCGGCTAATGCTGCCTCCCTATTACTGTCTGAGGAGCTGAAATTCAGTTGGAGATGAGCACAGCCCAGGGGGCTTAGGGTTGCCAGTTTAATTAGTGCCTGATAATTTCAATAATGAGTGACAATTCATTGGGGCTTTTTAGGTTGGCCCACTGTTTGAGAGCAAATCGATAATCCTCTGTTTCTTCCCCCACTCTCACGAGCAGATAAAGGGCGAGGGTGGGGGTGGGGGGCTCTATCCCTTTGCAGGAATTAAATGAAAAGAATCAACTTAGAGAATGTCCCTTTGAAACCCAGAAAGGGAAGCCTCTGTGATTTGATTTGCTGTTATTGGATGAGCAGGTGGGTCTTTAGTTGCTGTCGTGGGGTCCAGAGTGAAAACAATTTGCCTGGAGTGATACGGGTTAGTGAGTGGAGGGTGAGAGGTGTGCACTTGTTGTTTTCGGCTCATCCAAATGTCGCTCACAGATTGAAAGCTAAGCAGAATAATACTGTAAAACACATTTGTGATTAGGAGCATGGGGAAAATTTATTGAGGGAACCTGTAAGTATCACTCTGTTGAGCAATAGATTTTTGTGTCTGAGCGACTAAACTAAATCCTGCACAATTTTCCAATATGCTAATTCAACACTTTAGCATATACTACCTTCAGTAATTAAATGAGCAGGAATGGTAATTCATTCTATTGCCCCTAGGCTCAAACAACATGTTTACTTTGGTTACTTGAGAAAGGTGTTTCAACCCTCTCATAATTCAGTGACAGGCAAGACACTCCCGTTGATACAATCCCAGAATTCCTCCACTTTTGTTATGGAAGCTGTTTCACAGCTCTGCCAGAGGTCTGTTTTTACCAGGAACACAGAAAAATAGAACAGGTGAGGGTGAAGAAAGTTTAAACGCACACTTTTCATATTCACAGAAATAATTATGCTTAGTAGCACGCTGTTTTACAGTGTTATTGGAAACGAAGAATCAATTTTAGGTGTCGCAAGCAGTGCATTAAAATCCTAATTATCATATAACACCCTACCTGACACTAGCATCACAACTGGAAGAGGAAGAAAGGATGCATTTACTTCTTAATACACTTCTTACATCTTGAAGAAACGTCTGACGCATGCAAAAATAAATTATCGCTACAAATTCAGTGCCAAACAGGAATTGAATAACTACAAAATACAAGCAGATTGGCATATCACCTGCCAATATGGAGTGCAGCGCCTTCTGTCTCAGCCTGTCCAACAATGATAATGGTATAGCTTTATTGCCCTTTGCAACGTCTCTGCATTTGACACGGTATAGGTTCTACAATATCCTGATACAATACTGAGTCAGCACATGGGCTGCCTCTATATTCAGACCCCGCCATACAGCAATGGAGTGAAAGTGCAGCGAGAGCACGCAGCATTTCCTCAGTCAGTTAGCCTGACATATTGTGAAGGACAGTAGCCTAATTATTCCCTGGCAGTGGCTCAGACCTGCCAGTCCCTTCAGATTGAGTTGAACCACCGAGGCTGGAGTTTGATTCCTGAGTGCCTGCTATGTTTTGAGTCAGATACTAGTATCATGTCCACCGGAGATTTAATTTGGACATTCATTGGTGTGAACCCAACCCTTATTACTTTAGCCCCTTCATCACCCTGACCTGTAGTCTTCCTCTGTTACAGGACCAAGAAAAACAGCAATCATCGCAGTAATACAGAGAAGATCAAGAGACTATTGATTGGTGGTTACTTGCCGAATATTCCCTCCATGACATGCGGTTCAGTGCCCCCTTCGTGCTTGTCTGTGGCAGTCTTTTTAAATATTCATGACGAGGTTGCCTTATGGTTCTGCAGCTGAATTTCTAATTGGGCCGTCAAAAGAGATACAACATGCCCTTAAGCAGGACCGTAACAGCGGTCAGCTCAAACAGAGATTGTGTGATTCAGCCACAGGGCTAATTAGCGATTAGCATTCACTGTTTACAGGGGTTTTTACCTGTGGGCCAGGGGATGGCTGAATTGAGCTTAAATCACTCCATCCTGCCTTTGAAGCTTCAAGAGCTGCCTGTCTATATCGTAATGACTGGGAGGAGAGAGGGAAGCGCTTCTACTGTGTAACAACATAATCATCAATTAAGGCAGGGAAATGGCAAGAAGTGGGGATTTTAGCTCATTAAAAAAGCCCAGAAGAAAAAGTATCTCTGGATTTATATATATTTTCACTCTGTCTCTCCTCTGTCAATGTCTGCCATCTTTAGAATTCAAATGATTTTGTCTTTCAAGATGAGTAGAAGTCCTGGAAATGTAATTCAGAGATTCGGAAGCAGACACTCTTAATAAGGGTTATGGCTAAAATATGAATGACATTTGCTCCAAGACGAGGTTGGATGGAAATGGGATTGCCATGGATTTTGTCCTTCATATTAGCTTCCCCTATCTCTAAATTATGCTTACTGAAAATTTTTACCAACCATTATGACTAAATACTAATGCTATTGAGTAGTATGCAAATTGCTCTTCCGTAAGAGGCATTAATGAATAATTGGTGGATATTTCCAAGTTGAAACTACTGTGTACTACAACTCATACATACTGCATCGCCTCAAGTCACAGGCTGAAGTTGCGACAGTATGCATATGGAAGTCAAACAACAGTATATAGTATATGCTATGCATATGGAATGGATAACACATTTTCATGACCTCATGCAGAGCAGAAATGTGGTGAAGTCCACCTTGTCATTTTTAAACAAAAGTATAAAAATGCCATAATAAATCCAACCAAGTGACACACTAAGGAATAGTTGCTAACAAACTGTTAATTCCCTATTTTATTTCTATTATTCCCCCGTAAAAAAATGACAAGAAGTGTATTTACTACAGTATGTCACTCATATTTGATTGTTGGGGATACCCAATGGCAACCCTGGACCCGTGTAATGCATTATCACAGTGGAGCCACTACAAGGATGTAGCTCGTGTCTTCAACGGCTATCCAGACATTAAAAAGAATATCAGATTCCCCTGACTTCTTTGAGGATATACTCCCTTTGAGAGAGGATTTCTTTTGAGCATATCCAAACGTTTTCTTCTCTCTTATTTTTTTTAATCTATTTTTGCCATAAAACAGGGAGACCAACTCAACACAAACTAATTCAGGGTGATAAAACTGCTGCAGTGAATTTCCTCCTGAACAAAGTGCAGAGATGGCTGATGAAGGGGTTATTAGAGAGCCATCATTACTCTCACTTTAGTTTGAAAACGTTGACTGAGAAGCACCATTATGTCCTGAATTTCGCTGATGTGGCTATAAGCTGTGGTGATGCTGAGGCTTTCCCCTACTGCGGAAGGGTTAGTTGAGGGGACCTGTCAGTGATAATATCCAGACAGGGGGAACGGTGCATACTCAGGGATAAGAGTCAACAGTAATTAGAATCTATCTAGGGAGGTGGGAACACACACACACACACACACACACACACACACACACACACACACACTTATGCCATGGAGATTCATCAGAGGCATGTCCTTTAGTATGGAGATTATGGCTGTGTACTTCCCTTTTTCATGAAAGACCTTTTCCTAAATTGCTCATTAATGAGATGGAAATATATTTCTGCCATGGCACAAAGTTGGAAAAAGATGCACTCATTGAGAAAGCCATAAATCTAAACATTTGAAAAGGAATTAGTAACGGGAGCCTCCCATTCTTGTTCTCTGAAAAATTTATGCAGCGCATGTTATATTTATTACAAGGCCAACTGTCATTCATTTTACCAGAACTAACAGAAATTAAAAGTGACAGCAACCTCATCAAGAATGAATGCCATTGTATTCTACACGGAACAGAAAAGACTGGAAAAATCAGATAATGAAATACAAGCGTCTACAGCGCATCTCTAACATGGAAATCCAAAGCTTAGTGAAATGCCTTGAATGAAGGAATGAGGGCAAAAGAAACCATAAAACACAGAGCAAAACACAACAATATAACTTTTTTTTTCTTATAACTTTTTTTTACTGCACTAATAAAGTCAAACCAATGATTGACAATCTGACAACTATATTACTTTAAAAAAAATAAAATGCTCAAAATGAGTTGTATACTGTAATATTTTGCATGTTTTCTCCAGATCTATTTTCGAACGTTTTCAACGATGTTGATAATTTCTGGCTTCACTCATTAGAGGAGTGGGGTTCTGATCTGAGAATGCTGCAGCTAAATGGTCAGGTTCCCATGTGAGGGAAATAAATGAAATATTAGTTTATTACATATTTAAATCTCTCTCCCCAGGCTGTCTTCCACTCCTTTTTTCTGGGTTGGTTTGCATTATAATGTTCACCAAACAGTTTTCTCAACTAATGGCTTGCAACAACGTGGTCCTGCTTTTCCCCTCTGCTTTTGGTCTAGATTTTCATAACAAATTACCGTGGTACGCTGAGGGAAGGGGAGAACGCTCCGACTTCCTGAGGAGGCAGGAGGGAAAAATTCATCTTTAAGCGGTACAAAGTTGAGCATTGCCTATGGAACGGTTTCACAGTGTGTGTCCGTTAAACATTGAGTAGACAGTCAACTGGAGATAATAAGTCAACGTTGCCAGGAAGCTGACAGCAACATTTGGAAATAGGAAATCCATATTGTATGTGGTTGCTTGTGAAAATCCTTTTCCAAATTGTGCAGGATTCTGAAGCCTTTTTGCCCGTCTTGAACAGTGGTTTTTATTATACTTATTGGCATATTAAGTCCAAGGTCATATTTAAAATTCCAGACTGCTTTTTAAGTTCATAATCTAAGTCCTATCCATCAAAATGCTGATGTATCAAAACAAACAGAGGGCTGAGAGGAGAGATACAGCATGGGATGGGCCCTCTGAATAATCGTTAAGGGCAGCCCCCTCGCTCTCCCTATCTCAGGTGTGTGATTAAAATCAATTAAATCACTCCTCTAGTGTCAACCGCCCCAAATCTCCTGACAAATGAAACGGTGCTTTAGGAAGACGAGGATGTTCCTGGTCCTGTCGTGGCTCGGCTCATATTCACAAATGAGATTAAGATTGGGCTGCTGAGGGATTTCAAAGGCCTGTTTTCCATAAGAGCATGAAACAGCCTGTGAAGCTTGTGTAGGCTACATTAAGTAGACTTGAAAGTGTCTGGAGCAGAGATCAGCTCCCAGCCCACAGTGAGCGTAACTAGCTGGAAAAAATGGAGAGGTTATTTACCTGCACCTATCAGACTTTTACAGATAAAAGTTGCATGGGAGAATCCGTATCGAAAGAAATCAGTACCGAAGAAAAACGTTCAGTTATTCCATAAATTCTCAAAATCCCTCAATCTATGTATGACACAGTATTATGATTTGTCTGATGCATCCATTAATGCGCTATTCATTTAATATTAATACGTATTAAATCATGTGTTTTGAGTCAATACAATTTTCACCACAGCGTACGACTGATTGCTTTTGCTGTGTGTCTTCAGACAAATTAAGCCATTTACAGAGCATCAATATGGAATCACTAAATGCCCTTTGTGTATTGTTCTCTGGGTCTGTGGACCACCCCTCTCTCTTCCTCTCTCTCTCTCTCACTCATGCTTTCTCTCTGTATTTCACACACACACACACACACACATTCACTCATAGCAGCTTGGCTTGTGCATCAGATGTGAGTCGAGGTTTGAGCCCTCCGCAGGCTTCTTTATGACGACAGTCGGTGAGATCTGCTGATCCCATCTCCAGTGGGCCTCTGTAACCCCCCTTTGCAACATTAAGCAAAAGCGCTAAATCAAAGTGTGGAGTCAGCCCAGTGTGTGTGTTTAACGTCCCCCTGCTCTTGTCACCAATGACCAGGGGCGGGCCGCCACGTGTCCTTGCCCTATCCCCCGGTGTCCTATCACTCCTTTATCTGTCCACAGGGCATGGCCGCTCTCCCAAAGACAACCACACATGCATGCTCAAGAAGGGCCTTTTTTATTCATCTCGACACCCACAGAGAAAATCAGACGTCCCAAATTGTTCCCCTACAGCATTTGTTTTATTCATGGTTACATTTGAGATCCTTTTTTTTTTTTTTTTACCCCATTCCTTTTATTTTTACCCCGCCATCACAATTAAACGTATACATATATCAATGATCATTATTTACATGGAGCAGCGAGTATTTTTTTAGCAAGTTTCGTATCATAAAAACACCATGGTAAAAACAGTTGATACTGAATTTCAAAATTTATCGCAAATCCAGCCTCACACTTTAAATATGCTGTAGAAATGTTTTCAAAACTGCGGCAAACTTATGTAGGACACTGACCTGTATTTCATTTTGAAGAGCAAAAGAAAAAATATACTTTTTTAACTCTGAGGTTCTTATGGGAAAACAATAACAGACAGTATGTTTATTTGCGATGAAGCTACACAGCACAAAGAAAGAGCAACCATACCAAGGGAGTTTAACTGACTCTTGAGAAGGGTACAACCAATATTCCCAAACCCATGCCAGGACTTGTGATTCCGCTGTATACTTTTTTTTTTTTTCCTTTATGAGGGATGATCAAATCAAGCATGGAAGTGTGTTTCATCAGTCTGTCGGAGGGTAAAGAGAGACTTTCAAAATAATCCCTTAAGTAGATGAGGCTTTTTATGTGCTGCATTTTATTGTAAGATGCAATGTGTTTCAAGATAGCAGAGGAAGTGACAATTATGTAGAGACACCATCTTCATGAATAGCAGGACCTTTTTCTGGAGCCATCCGCAACACTGTATCCTGTGTCCACACATCTGATCTGCCGGTGTTATTATTCAGTCTCTTGACAGGTCATATTTTGTCAAATGAAATGCTGAATTGCTTCATACTCGGCACAGAGGCTGAAGTGATACATGTAAGTAGAATTAAATTACTCTATAGCATATTACAGCCTCAGTGGGATTGTGGCTGTTCCTCCATTTTTAATAAGTGCTTATTTCCCAGGGGGCCTTGTTGGGCACCGTGGGTCAACAGTGTCCAAGAGGGCAAAGCTTGTTCACCACATTCTAGAGCCCTTTAATTGCTTGAGGTTATGTGTGCTATTATCTTCCTTTTTCTCTTTCATTATAGAGGTGCAGAGGTTCGGATTGACCCATCCTCTCAATTTTGAAAGCACTCACTGCTTTTAGCGCACTTCAATTAAGTGCAGACACGACGCTTTGCTGTGACGAGATTTATTTAATTAATTGCTCCAGATCTGTTTTGGCCCATGCATATTTTGAATCTTTCCTAGGGTATCCCGGTCCGCTCTTATTTATTCTGTTGTGATAATGTTACAACTGTAACAGCAATATTTTCTGTGTTCCCAGGAGTGCATGGTCTGACTCAAACATAATAACCCACGGCAGTGTCTGTCTGACTCTCAGCCATTCTCATTCCTGCTTGCAGCTGATGCCGTAACCCTGGCCCCTTCCCTGCAGGCTGTGCTGACGGCTAGCTCAGAGCAGCCACACACACACACACACACACACACACAGGCTGATTATAACATACTGTAACTGATTGTAACAACTGATCAGTCTCATGAGGCTTCCTAGCATGTCAGTG
>OMKZ01015373.1:0-31568 GCA_900302535.1 Neoniphon sammara | reverse complement strand
CTGTGTGCTGCTTGGGGTTGAAGGAGCCCACAGGGCAGGGATGCTGGTTAGGCAGAGTTGTGCCAGGGGGGCAGTAATGTCCTTTAGGGCATGGCCTCAGCACAGAAGCATTAGCTAGACTCAGTCTCATATCACAGTAGTAACCTTGGGGGAAGAGAAATTGATATAGTTCAGTTTATATTTCTAACCTATAATAAATACTGCCAGCATGGGAAACTACTGCAGCGATGTTGATGGGAAGTAATCATCTACAGCTGCAGACTGCTTCCCTCAACAAAGTTGCAAAGTACTGTATGATGAATGAAACACAACATGCATCTGAACAAACCATCAGCTTTAATAAAGGAAAGACTTGCCAGCTTGCCTGTGAACTGTTTTCATTAACAGCGTGCTCAGCAGAACAGAAAGGGCACAAGTTTAAATAACAGTGATAAAATAAAGAAATGAAGGGCTTGCTTGTGCTGAGATGGGACAAAAAGACCTACCTGCCTCGCAGATAGTGCAGGCTGCCTGTTTCTCTCTGTCCTGGTAGGTTCCTGATGGGCAGGGCTCTGGGACGGCACTACCCTGAGGACAGAAGTGGCCAGCAGGGCATGGTAGAGCTGTAGCCGCTGTCTGACCAGGTGGGCACCAGTAGCCTACAGTGCAACAGAGCAGCTTTCAGACAGACTGTAACCTCGCTGTCAAAACACTGTGTCGCATGTGGAACAGGGTGAAGAGATGCAAGAGGAATCTATCAAACCCCACAACTGGTTTTGAATAGTAGTCTAACACAAAATTCTTAGAGTTTTATAACATAGCAGTGAATCATCTATTTGTGTGGGAGTACAACAGAAACAAAACAGTGTATGGATGGACCGACCTTGGCTGCAGGGTCCAGTGGGAGCCTTGAGACCTGGTCTTTTGCAGTAGAAACCTGCAGTACAAGGCTGACAGCCAGCCTCACTGGCATGGCCTGGCACTGGGGAGAAGGTACCAACAGGACACAGCTCTGGCTCCCCTGAGCCCTCAACTGTGGGGCCAGAACAGTTACAAGAGTAATTACTCATTCATTCTTTCTTTCACTTATTCATTCATTTGACATCTTTCCATGCTTATTCATATTCAGGATTATGGGGACCTAGAACCTATCCTGGTAAACACTGGGCAGACAGCAGGGAACTTGACTTATATGTGCAGCCAGATCTGTAGGAACAAGAAAAATGTGCAACAAAACAACTAAGTAGATCCATTAATGCAACATACATCGCCAATAGCTACTTTTTTATAGAAATGGAAAAATTCAGCTATGCAGTTATCGCACATCCATCCTCTATCAGCTACTGTACAACTATTAATAAACTTCAGAACATCATTGGCACATTGGGGCAGGTCTTACCACAGTACGTTCCAGGGGGACAGATGCTTCCTGTCTCTCCATCTGTGGGTCTGGCCCGAGTGGCTCCTCCTTTACAGTAGTAGCCAGGGGAGCAGGGACCCATAGGCAGAGCCAAGCCTGGCAAATAACACAAATATTTGTTATTTGCACACTTCATTGAATGGATATTATGTACTTATCATCAAATTATACTGTATTTTGCCAAGAGAAAGTCAAATGATTGAGTCCACCATCTCTAGCACCATGTGTGTGCTCCCACTGGGATCAGATTTTTCTCTACTGTCTCCCCTATTCTGTTTCTATGTCTCTATCTAATGACTCCGAATAGAAAAGAAATATATATTTCCCATGGATTTGTCACAACTTATGTCACAGCATATGATACAAGATAGAGTGGGCGTAACAAAATACGCAGTTGCTATACTGAACTGAACAGAAAGTAAATCCAAACATTTAGCTCCATCACAACACTTAGAAGGCCTTCCAAAGAAAGGTTAGTGTTTCTCAGCCACAGTCCATGGACACCCCAGAGTGTTCAAGTTTTCATTCCTGCCAGCTGTTTTCACTTATTAGTACAAATTCAACTGGGGGGAAGTGGCTAATTGGTGGAATTAATTTCTGCCGCAGTGTTTGGTTGGAATGAAAACCTGCAGACTCTTGAGGACACGATGGCACTGTCCGTAGGCCACACTGCTATCCCGTCCAGTAGCGCAAACATGTCATTGATAATCAGTGTCCAAATACCTGAGATGTTACAGAAGGCTCCAGGCAGGCAGGGCACCGGCTCAGAGCTGCCTGAGGGGCAATAGAAGCCCTCCTGACAGCGCCCCCCTGTGGAGGTGGCAGGACACAGGCAGTTGGCATTGGTGTAGTTGTCCAGGTCGAAGGGCTGGGAGTTCCACGCTGCTGACACACAGAACCAACCTGAGAGGAACAAACAGAGGGAGAGGCAGGGTGGGAGGCAGGCAAGAGAGATTAAATTGCCTGCCAGGGGGACAAGGTGGAGACGACATTGAAGAAGTAGGCTGTCTGATTGTCTCTCAGGTGGAAATAGACCCAGACACAACCCTTACACACAGCACGTCCATCAGTGAATGATAGAATGAAGTGACAGAGGACACTGAACAGCAGAAAACGACCACTGACCAGCCTTGCATTTTCCAGAGACTTTGGTCAGCCTCTCCTTCTCACAATAGTGTCCCGGAGGGCAGGGCAGGCAGCTGTCCAGGCTCTGTGTCATGGGCTCTGGGTTGTAGTAGCCACGAGGGCAGGGGAACTGGGTGGCATGTCTGGTGCCTACGTGTAAAATACAACAGAATTAAAACAAGACTAGGTCAAAACCTAGTATATGGCTGGACTCTCTATGTATATTCTGTTCTTAGCATGTGATAAATTTTTAATGAGCTGCAGGCAATGGCCCAATCCCAACTTCCCCCTTGAAAGGAGGCTTCATACTACAAGATGAGAAAATGTACTTATCAAACAGAGGGAGTTATAAATGAAGGCCGCTCTCAAATAGAAACCTGCCCCCAATAAAGGCTTGTTAGCCTGTGCAGCTAAATAAATATCAGTCACCATATGACATCACATATGATTCTACAGAAAGACGAGAAAGCCTGACCTGTATTGTGAAAGACAAGACATAGCCAGTGGCAAATCTGAGTGAATCTGCCAATGCTACAAAAATGCCAGTGTTATTGTCTGGTAGCTTCTGAAGGGGCTAGACCCATGTGTCAGTTTTTCCAATAAATTGAGGAAACACAAAGATAAATGTAAGTGACTTGGCCTAGTCTACCGTCAGGGCAGTAGAATCCAGGGGGGCAGGGGAACTTGGTGAAGTTGGCAGTATTTGCTGGACAGTAGTAGCCAGCTGGGCAGCGGGAGCACATTGTCTGGCCTGTGAGGTTGGTATAGGTTCCAGCTGGGCAGGGGACAGGGCTCGCACTGCCCCCAGGGCAGTAATGAGCTGGTGGGCAAAGACCTCCTTCAGAGCCTGGATAAGAAAAAACAATTAGATGTGTTAAATCAATGGGATTATGAAGGCTAAACCTTTAATGTGATGAATATTGTGATAAGCCCTGATTAATTCACTAATCTTTCACAAAACACCCTCACACATTTAGATTTCTCGCATTAATCAGCACCATTCTTTCTAATGCTTATTCATAATGTGGGCTTTCTACATTAAATATTAGTTTAGCCTGCAGCTATTTCATGAAAAGTATTTCATTACCAGAATGATTTACAAAGATGCATTCATGTGGAGTAATGGAGTGAACTTTGATTGTATTACCAATAAAAACGACTTCTCATAAAAAAGACAAAGTCAGTGTGTTTTCCATTCTACCTGTGGCTGTTGTGTCTCCCCCTGGACAGTAGAAGCCTGCCTGACAGGGCCCAGATGGACGAGTCAGACCCACAGCACCACAGAATTGACCCGCTGGACATGGAGTACAGCCAGAGCTCGCTGTCAAATGAAGACTGTATACAGACACACTTGCGTTGTGAATCAAGTCATTTTCAGAAGTGTGTGTATGTCTATGAAAATCTGTTTCTGAAACCTGTTAGAGTAGGTTCCCAGTGGACAGGGCAGTGGCAGGCTGGTACCCTCAGGACAGTACTTCCCCTTAGGACAGGCTCCTCCCACTCCGGTGCTGAAGTTGCCATCTGGGTTCTGAAAGTTTATACCTTGGGAAATTACATCAATTAGTCAGTTTTAGTTGTCAAATCCAGTGTAGTAACACCACCTGACGTGAAGGCCTACCATTGTACAGCAAGCCTTCAGGTCAGGTGGTAGTCTGTTATAATCAACACACAGTTCAGGTGCTGCATTAGTTTAGCTGAAAAAATCAGTAACTGTGCTAGCATGGTACATACAGTGTACCTGCTATGCAGTAGTAACCAGCCTGACAGGCCCCAGTGGGTTCAAACAAACCCCAGTCCTCACAGTACATTCCTGTGGGTGCAACACAAAGAATATAACAGTGAGGCACGGGGAACACAGAGACGCTAATTGCACCTATGAATGTGTAAAAACATTGTCACATTACTCAACATAAAAGCATTGCTCCACCAGGCAATTAAAGGTAATCAAAAATAAAAACAAGGCAATTAAATCATTTATCACCTAGTTTCAAAATGATCAGTTCAAACACAGTCGGCACATCACAAACACATTAGGATTTGATTCGCCTGATTAAAGGGTTTACTTTAGAGAGAACCACGTGCCAACACTCTCACCTGCTGGACATATGAGGCATTGCTCCACTTGGCTAAGGCCAAGCTGAGGGCTGTATGTACCAGGAGGGCAGGGCAGGATGCCCTCCACACTGCCCCCGACACAGTAGTGTCCCACTGGGCAGAGCTCGCGCCCTTCACCTGACAGGCAGTAGGTCCCTGGAGGGCAGTCCTCACACTCTGCTGCTCCTGAATCCACAAGTCACACACAGAAATGTTGAAAGAACGGCTGCATTTCATGGTTTAAATCCAAATGCATCAGATGTCAATCCCATACCTGTAGAGTTAGAGTAAGTCCCATCAGGGCAGACTACAGGAGAGGCTGAGCCACTGGGACAGTAGTGTCCAACTGGACACTTGTCTCCTGTCACACCATCTGACGGCGTGGGGGATACTGCTTTTTCTGAACAGTAGTACCCTACAAAACAATGAATTATAAACTCTAGCAATAAGTTTAAAATGCCATACTGTACATTATAAGGTAACTGATGACAATGACAGAATGAAGATTCAAAGTATTCACTCACCAAATAGAAACTACATCTCAAACTCATCTAGACTACAAGTTAATGTATATATTAAAATGTTTTTACAAGAAGTTGTGTTTACTGCATGTCTGATCATCTGAAAGAAAGAAAAAATAGTTCTTATACCTGCTTCACAGATCCCTGAGGGCTGGCTGAGACCTTTACTGCTGCAGTAGAGTCCAGCAGGACAGGGCAGGCAGGAGGACCGTTCATGGGCCCCCAAAGTGTCACTCCAGGTTCCCACAGGGCAGGGGTGCTGGTGAGGGTACCTGGTGCCTCGTGGGCAGACGTAGCCCGCAGGACACACACCGCCAGAGGTCACAGCCACCTGGAGGATGTTATAATAACCATCAGACATTGGCAAAGTAGGATTGTTTCAGTTTTCAGACATAAAGCCGTGGGCAATTTGAGTTGGAGGATGCCATTAATTTCCCACACACTGCCCTCGACTTTTCTGAAAATCTTTTTGGCACGTATGAAAAATCATTTTTATTCACCTAATAAATGCAAATCTGAACCAAACAAGTTTCTAAATTCATAATTCATATCAAATGAAAAAAATGAAATGAAACTGTGTAGGAAATAAATGGCCACTACTGACTCAAGTTGTTTATGCCCTTAACTTTTAAAGCTGAAACATCTAGGACATTTCCAGCATCTCAACTGCACATTTTATCTCACCTGCTCTCACCTTTCTCATATAGCGACGGAGGGCCACACTTCACTTAAGCACAATCAAATTATAGGCATAAATCTTCAAAATATCCATCAAACAATAAATAAAATAAAACCATAAGGATATACCATTTAGAAATCAAAATGGTTCATTAAGAGGCATCACAGCCTGCTTTCTCTCAATGGCTGAAACATTGAATATAACGGAATTTATGGAGTAAACAAAAAATAGATTCCCTCTGGTGTTCAATAATTCAGTGATTTGTCATCAAAATGTAACCATTTACTGTACATTGATTTAAGAACAGTATGATGAAGTAATTATGTTCATGTCAGTTATATTTCTGACCTCTTGGCCTCTGACCAACCTCAGAGACCTGGGCTCTGAGGCCCTCTGGTCATTCTTACATCTGAACTTAAGACTACCGACTACATTTCTTTGAAATGGCCTCCCACTAGGGTTCACACTAGCACAATTAATGTCGCCTTTTATTTCTTAAGAACTATTTCTACAGATGGCCTTTTATGTAATGATGTTTCTCTTTAAACTATTGTCTCTTTGTTTTTGCTGAAATCCTCTTCTTTTCTTGTGAAACCTCGTTTCTCTTGTTTGTTGTTGTGACTATGAGGCACTTTCTAAGCTTTGCTTTAGATAAGTGCTACAGAAATGCAGTTATCAAAGTTATTAGCTATTATGTCTTACCGGAGAGGCGGTGGAGGCTCCTGAGGTGCAATAGTGCCCTGGGTCACAGAGTCCCTGAGGACTAGAAAGACCTGCCCTGCTGCAGAACCAGCCCGCCTCACATGGCCGACAGTGTTGCACATCATCACCGCCAGGCTGGTCAGAGTAGGAGCCCTGAAGTATAACATTATGTAACTGAATAAAATAATCTACACAAATGTGAAAGCAGGGCTGCAAGATATGGACAAAATCAAATATGACAATATCTTTGACAGAATACCATAAATAAATATTTTGACATAAATAAAAAAATAAATACACATATATAAATACTGTGGCAAGCATGACTATCTGAGCTTTCATTAGATATTTACAAACAAGAAATTATTGATGAATAGTCATTAGTAATGTGGACATGATAATCAAGCGGGTAAGGCTGAATAACTGAACAACTAGAACAGTGTAATGAGTTCAGAAAATACATTCCTTCACTGTAATGTAGCCTTTAATACCAGTAAAAGCCTACAACATTGATGCCATATCATGAATATAATGATACACAAAATCAATCAAGATCACCAACATCTATGTGAAAGAGGGCAAACTAAAGTCACAGAGGTAAGAGGTTCAGGTAACATGGTTGACCAAGAAGACAGAGAAAAGAAGTAGAACTGGAAAACAAGGAGGGGCAGCGAGACATACACACACACACACACACACACACACACACACACACACACACACACAGATGCATTGATACTGACTGGAGGACAGGGGCGAGCAACAGAAGAGCCAGGAGGACAGTAGTGTCCCGTGGGACAGAGTGATGGCTGGGACAGGCCTGTCTGGTTACACAGTCTGCCTGCCTGACACTCCACACAGGACCAACTTCCTCGATCCTGAGACAGAAATGAGGACACTCAGTCTGGACCTGACTGTCAATTCTGACTAAAAACAGCAAAG
Organism: Neoniphon sammara; assembly: GCA_900302535.1. Taxonomy (NCBI): domain Eukaryota; kingdom Metazoa; phylum Chordata; class Actinopteri; order Holocentriformes; family Holocentridae; genus Neoniphon; species Neoniphon sammara. The sequence goes on along the minus strand of OMKZ01015373.1, from coordinate 24,106 downwards.
AACATTATTCTCCGCTTGAATTTTCATCTGTGTTTGACTTTTTAATTTATGTAGCATTACGGACAACACTTACAAAGAATAACCTTGAAAATGGCCATTATTTCAAGAACCCTTTTTAACAATACACTTGTCAGTTGAGAGTGCACGACTGCTCTGCATGAGTTACTTCCTACCGGCTGGAAAGTGCCAAGGGGACATGGCTCCGCCCTGGCTGCCCCTTCTGATGTGTAATGTCCCTTCTCTGCCTCGTTCTGGACAGGTGAAGCAGAGCCGCCAGTGCAGTAATAACCAGGGAGACAAGGACCTGAGGGTGAGGTGTTGTTGGAACCTAAACAATAGAAACTGACAGGGAGAGACACATATTGACACAAGGAGTAGTGGCTTCTATTTTATGTAGTCATCTCATAAAAATTTGCTGATATCAGAATACTGATCATCACCCTGCACATAACCAAGGAGAAAAATAATCTGCAACACTTTATTTGGACTATACAGTGTTAATATTCAACTTAGTATCAACTTAGTATAAACCCAACCCCTAACATTAACCCTAACTGATACAAAGCTTAGACAATAGGAACAGAATAAGGGCCCCAATTTGTCAAAACGAAAGTGAGGCGGTGATTCCATAAGGCAGGATCAAGTTGAAGTTAAGTATTGACTCAGCTGTAAAACTAAACTGATAAGACCAAAAGCTAAGTTTGTATATTAACATTGGACGGTCAAATAAAGTGTGGCCAAGTAATCCATTAGTCATCTCTCTTACACATAAAACAGGAGAGTACAGACTGAAGCAGCCCAGTGAGTTTGGGTGATATTACCCTGGCGGGCAGCTGGCACACTGCTGTGGCCCGCTGAGGCCTGTGCTGTTGCTGAAGGTGCCCGGGGGGCAGGGGAAGGGAAAGGAAGAAGCTGGAGGGCAGTAACTCCCCACGGGACACAATCCTCCGGTCAGCCCATCCACTGGAGTCTGGAGGTGATCATACACACGTGCACAAACACACACATGGAAATTACACGCTTGCCAGCTGTGATTGTCTTGGTAGATTTTAACAAGTGAAAGTGTTTGTCCTTCATTGTTTGAAAAGTTCTTGTTGTTTCTGTTGTCTTAAGACTTGATTTAATAGTTGTCACACCATTTAGTTGTCGCATTTTCTTACTGCAGACTTGGCTCCCTTTATGCAGTAGAAGCGTTCTTCACAACTTCCTGAGGGCTCAGTCAGTCCTTCACCGACACAGTACTGTCCTCCGCCACAAGGGGAGCACTCAGACACATCACTGAGAGCTGGACGTGAACTGTAGGTACCTTCAGGACACGGCTGAGGAGTAGAGCTGCCTTCAGGACAGTAAAAACCCTAAAAAGAGATGGGAAGACAGCGAGAGACAGAGAGAGAGAGAGAGAGAGAGACAGTGAGACAGAGAGAACTGTAATTTGACAAGAAAAGGAGACACACAGATACACTAAGGTCTTAGGTATTTAGCAGAAAGCACATTGAGAGGGAGGTTAAACTGTTTTGTTCACATGACAAAATATTTTGAAAATGATGCGTTTTCCTACCTGAGGGCAGACTGTGGGCATGTGTGTTCCTGGCCTGTGGCAGTAATGCCTGGACGGACATAAAACACACACCTCTCCACTGTGACCATGTGTGCTGCTGCTGTACTGACCAGCCTGGCAGGGGTGGCTGTATGGGTAGCCAGTTCCTGGGGGGCAATAGTGTCCATCAGGGCATATCCCTGTCTGAAACCACAGAATATACAATTTATACATGTCATACACTTTGGAAACATCACATTCTTCACCTACAGTAGAACATTATTCAATAAAACGTGTAATATACTCAGTCAATAAGTAAGTAATTATGAATTGTATGTCTTTGACTATGAAATATGAGACTGGCATTAATAATGTAATGAGGTGCTTCTTTTCACATACTACACTATACTATTACTGTTCATCTCATTCACTTGGCAACTTACAGGGCCAGTAATTGGCTGGTCCTGAGGCTGCTGGGAGTAGCAGTACTTCCCTCCAGGACACTGGACACACTCAGTGATGTCACGCAGTCCAGGAACATCACTGTAGGTACCATTGGGGCATGGAATGGGGTTGGGATCCTACAAGGGCGATCATTTTGGCATGTACTCAACAAAGAGGTTACAGAGACGATGATGGACAAAATGATGCTCTGGGTATTTGAAACAACAAACCACATTTGATTAAAATATGCCCTGCTCTGTATGTATCAGTCTACAACTCACAACGCCTCCTCCAGGGCAGTAGAAGCCTCGAGGGCAGAGGGTGGCCGAGCGCTGGGGGTCTCTGGCCAAACCCTGAGAACAGATGAAGCCGGGGGGGCACACCATGACGCTCAACATGACCTCCTCACTGGTGGTCTCGTTGCTGCAGTAGTGGCCCTGCAGGCATGGAGCACACTCCACAGAACCCTCATCCTACACACAGGAGGATGTCAAAGAAGACAGCGAGAGTAGAAGATAAAGATATATTCATGCAGTACGGGGGAGGGACACAGCAAAACATAGGCTGAAAACACAGGGGAAAAGAAGATCTCATTTGGAAATCGATGGAATAACACTGATATCAACTCAATAATAAGAAAATACAACTACCTATAATGGGGGCAATACATTAATTTCACACGAGTCTTCACACTGGTCCTGTGGCTGACATTTACAGATGTACATACATGGTAAGAAATATAAAATGATATCACTGTGGGTGGAAAATGTTGACCTAAAAATAGGCCAATCGAAATGGCTTATGGTAGGACAAGACTAAAAGCTCTGGTTTCCACTGGTTCTGTCAGTTGACCAGTCACAGTGGACCGTGTTATGGATGGGGCCTTACTGAGTAGCTGCCAGCCCCACACACTCTGGGGCTGACAGTGCCTGATTGGGGACAAAAATAGCCAGCAGGGCAAGCGGAGCAGTCCTCCAGCCTCTGACCTCCTTTCAGACGGCGAAATGTGGAGCTGGAGAAAGACAGGACAGAGTGAAAATACTAAATCATGCTCATTACACCAACTCAATCTATCATTTTACCCCACATGGCAAATTTCCTTTTCCTCATCTTGATCCTTTTTATCATCACTCTCACATTTTCCATCTTCACCCACTCCTTCTCTCACTCTACATACAACCACTGCTTACGGCGGGCAGGGCAAAGGTTTGGAGGTGCCCTCTTGACAGTAGGAGCCTTCAGGACACACCAGACAGTTTTCTCTGTGCCCGTTTCCCATTCTGGTGCTGTAGGTGCCTGCAGGGCAGGGAAACTGGGAGCCATATGTAGTCCCTGGTGATGTAATGAGAACAAGGTTAGATCCACAAGAGTGACTCCTGATCACATGCCTGGAAGAGGAAACAAAGCAAAATTTTATTTATTAACTTCATGCCCTAAACTAAATGTATCCCTAATCTATTTCAGTTTACAAAGCAAAAAGATAACAACATCAGATTATTTGAGATAATTTAGTTTGCTAGATCTTTTGAAGTCACAGACCAACTTTGTTCATGTATTATAGATATAATCAATATGTTCCCTTTCACCCTCATGTATACCTTCAGGACAGTAGTGTCCAGAGTTGCATCGCCCTGATGGAGCTCCAGCCCCCGCCAAACAGTACCAGCCTTGTGGGCATGGCCGACACTCACTTTCAACCTCTAAACCACTGCGGCCACTCCAGGTCCCCACAGGACACTTGTACTGAGTGGGGAACATCGTCCCAGGGGGGCAATAGTGTCCTGCAAAGCAGGAGAGAGGCGGCCTCTGGATCCCACCAGTTCCTGGTTAGAGCAGTGATAATGTATGGTTCTTAGCTTCATTTGCATGTTCTCTTTTGATTTAATATATGTAAGCAGAAGAAATAAATGAATGATTTGAGCAGTATAATGCTAATAAAATTAATTTCTATTGATATTATAGTAAATAACCAATAACTGTTTAACTGTTGGTTTAACTGTCTTTAAAAAAGATGATTTAGGTAATAAGGTAATTTTGAAAGATAACTACTGAACAGGGGTATATGTGTAAAAAGTGAGTGGCACCTCGTAGGCAGGCATATCGCGCTGGGCACCGCTGACACTGGGAGCGGTCAGTGAGGTCAGTACGATTGCTTAGAGTCCCTGGTGGGCATGCATTGGCCAGGTCATTGGGTTTGGAGGAACCAGGGGGACACACAAACCTATTAGGATTCAAGGAGGCAGATCAAAACAGCAGAGCAGTTACAGGGTTGGAGCCAAAGGAAACAGAAATAAGCTGCTTCAAGCTGCAGCAGCAAAGTTACACAAATCCCTTGGTAAGACAATATTATTTACAGAACGTGAAAGCCTCCGTACGGTCCAAATCCCATATACAGTGTCAAGAAAACATGCCAACTGTACAGCTGGTGCATCCTTGACAGAGAACTTTTTCCTAGGTCTGAGGAAGTTATTTACCCCTGCATGCAGTCCACATCAGGAGTCCTCAGAGCAACCTGAGTGCAGGCCCTCCCGGCATAACACTCCCTGCAGTCAGCCAACTCATCCTGACCCTCCAAGGGGTTGAAAGTGCCTGGTGGACAGGGCATGGGGTCGCTGGTGCCCTTAGGGCAGTAGAAACCAGCTGGGCATTTCAGACAGTCCTTCACACCTGGAAGGAAGGATTACACGCACATAGTTTTCATGGAAGGATTAAAGTAGGTCCAGATTAAAGTGTACCTTGCAATTTTGAATTCATCTACACTTTTCTTTACACATTTATTTCAATAGAAAATGTAAATTATAGAGAATGTCTTTAATAAATACATTTTAACAAGTTAATTTATTAAGTACATAAATATAACGCTGTGCCATAAATAAACTCCTTACTTATTGCCCCTTGGTGAGGGGTGAAGGTGCCAAGAGGGCATATCACCTCCTCCACAGTGCCAGCAGGGCAGTATCTCCCCCGAGCACAAGGCAAGCCAGGGCCTGCTGTGCCTGTCTCACACACACACACACACACACACACACACACACACACACACACATTTAGACACATTTGAACACAAGTGCACACTCACACAATCACAAACATGTGTAACACACAAAGGAACATGTGTTGTCAAGCTGTAACATCCTGTTGCTAAAATAGATCATGTTCCACTCTGTCTGTGGTTTTATTTGAAGTTTTTTTTCTTTGAGTATGGATGTAGGCACTGCAGTACATTTTGTTGCCTATTTCAGTATTTGTTGTTCAATTGAACATGGTGTATTAGTGCTTAGATTTACCTGCAGGACAGAACCGTCCTTCTCCACATCTCTTGCAGGCTGCCCTACTTGTCTGCCCCAGTTGTTCCCCTGCTGTGCCGGCAGGGCAAGGTGACCCATAAGGGGTGGCTGTGCCCTCTTCACAGTAGTAGCCCTGTGGGCACAGGAACTGGGAGGTAGGTCTCTGTGAGCTACCTTCTAGACAATAAAACCCTGGGGAGATATATTTATAAAGATTGGTCATAAGGCTAACACTTATGATGCCTACAGAAAAAAATGAAACACCAGCATGTTTTTGCAGGTCATCATACTGCACATTAAATGCATACAAACACACAATTAGTCTGCATTATATAGTCCTATTAGACTTAAGAAACTGTTAGACACTGAACCTATAAAGCAGATTAGTTCATAGGCATATATGCCTGACAGGATTTTCTGTATTTAACATGTTAGGTTGCACTAAATGAAACCCTGGCCAACTGATGAAAATAACTTGATACAATGTGACGTTTTGGAACGATCAACACTTTACCTGCAGGGCAGATTAGACAGTCTCTCAGCCTCTGCAGGCCCTCTTTTGGGCCATATGTCCCTGCAGGACATGATGCAGCTACGCCTCCCACGCAGTAATGACCTGCACAGTGAAAAATATAATATGTGTGACATTTCCTCCATGGTAGATGTGAGATTTTTAACAGAAAGCATACAGGAGACACTGGTACATTATATTTGAAGACAAGCACTGACCTAAAGGGCATAACAAACAGGCTGACCCCTCTCCTGTGTCTCTGTGCGTTCCTGGCCGACAGGTGATGGGCTGACTGGGATGACTGGATCTGTGAGCTGCTTGGCTCCCTAGCTGGATCCAAGGAGGGGGCACAACTCCCCCACACAGTGGGGAGGTGTCATTACAGGTACGGCACTGAGTCTGGCCAAGTATGGAAGACTGACCAGGAGAGCAGGGGAGTGGCTGTGACATCCCACTCTCAGGACAATAACTTCCTAAAGTGGGCAGAAGACTAAATTGTATTCATTATCTTAACCGACATCATTCTGAACGTACTGTAGTCGTTTCAGTAACAGTCAATCCTAAAGAAACTGATACATTTCAAATTTGCAATCCAGTTTAAAACAAATCTCATGCCATTAAACTGATACTTTAACAGCTTTATTATTGTGCTACCTGCTGGACACTGGAGACACTGGATAGTACACACAGTGGAATAGAAACCTGGGGAACAGTCACTACACCCTGTGTGGTCTGAGTTTGGCTCCTTGCCAGGCCCACACTACAAGGGACAATACATTAAGTATTATTTAGATTAACTGTTGTTTTTTTAGTTATAGTTATACCTGAGGTTTTTGTTTCTTTGGTATGACAATTAGGTCAGATTTAAAATCCAAGTTGACACCATTACCTTATGAGGAAATCCAGAGATGCAGACAGAGTCTAAAGGGCAGGTTAAACAGTGAAGGACCCCCTCAGGTGAATGCAGTCCTGGGGGGCAGGGAGAAAGCGTGCCACTGGCTGGATCACAGGAGAAACCTGCAGGACACAGCCTGCAGTCCACTCTGTCCTCTGAACTGATAAGACCTGGGAAACAGGGCTGCAGCATCCAGGGATGAATAATGACAATGCACATAATGATCACAATATACCTGTCATACAGTGTTGGGCATTATCTCAATATATACAGTATATCTCCTAATGTAGTAACGCAAGACCATAAAATTCAAAACATGATGAAGAATGTGTTTCGTTTTTTTTTTTTACAGTTTTACTGTTACCTTGCAGTCACTGATATTGCTTTTCCCTGTGTAGAGGTTGAATGTTCCAACTGGACATCTACGAGGTGCCAAAACATTGCCAGGACAGCTACACAATAGACATTTATTTATTTAAATATCTTATTACAGGTGATTTAACACATTTTGTATTTGTGAACATACTAATTTTATATGTGATTCCTCAAAGGATCAAAAATACTGCATTTAAATTCTGACCTATTTTCTCACTGTCTTAAAGCTACACAGGTCAATAATATCATAGATGGTTGTGGACTTACAAATGACCAAAGGGACACTCCAAACAAAGCTGAAGGGAGAAGTATGTTCCTTCTGGACATTGACCGAGGTCATTCTCTTCACTGAGAGTGAAGTCTGCACTCCCTTCAAATGATTCTTACATGCATAAATAAATGTCAGGAAGAAGGTAAACGTCTGTCATTAATCAATATCTTTGACTGCAGTATGCTGACATGGATATTTTGATTCGTGTTTATTTATGAATTTACAATTGTTTTCCTTTCATGATTCTTATATTTAAAAAAATGATGCCCTTACCTGAAGTGAGAGCACGCTGTATCAGCAGTAGACAAATCCATGTTTCTGAAAAACAGAACAGATGTATTACTTTCCATGAGCTCATTATTACAGAATTTCTTCTTAATTCCACACTGATGCAGTTATTTGTATATTTTCATGTTAGTCTGTTTGTCTGAGCCCATGAGACTGTTTGGTGCGAGGCATGAAAGTGAGAGGCCCTTAGGCACTGAAAGTGAAACATGATCATGAAATCTGATTCTCAGGTGACTGCTCCAGATGATAATGGCATGCAGTGGTGATCTTCTGTAGCTGCGCCTTTTACCTTCATAATGCATGATCATGTGCTAAAGCTAACCTAGATATTCTCTCTGTTGATGGATCACTTTAATTATTTATGTTACCTGTGTAATTCATTTGAGGTTAGAAAGAGAACAAAATAATGGATAAGATACCAAAACCAAATATGTTTGCAGAAAAACAGAAATTGAACCCATTGCTAGTGCTGAAGGGCTTATCACAGAAGACATTTCTGTTCTCAGAGACTTGGATAATTTCTTAAAGATAAAATACTCCACTTTGGTGACAAATGAATGTAGGATGCTTCCTGTGTTTCTCTCGCAGTGGGTGAGGTGCAGGTATGCATCTGCAGTTGTACACATGCAAACCACGCTGTCATCCATCTCTCTATGATGGCAGATGCAAATTCTTTACAATATAAAGCATAAGTAAAATTCAATTATTTGGGAAAAATAAGTTAATGTATAATTTTGTATTCAAAAATGTATTTATTTCCCTTCATATTTCCAATGTTGTTATTTTTTTTGTTTTTTTTTTTGCTTGTTTTTTGCTTTGCAAGAAGTCAGGTGCAGCATATGGAAAGTTAAGAACTCTTCTTTACCCCACACTGCATCCTGTTGAATGCCACTTCCTGTACCACTAACCAAGGGTGGATGCATAATATGTAGGCATTCCTGTATCTATCAGTGCAGGTGCAAGTGTTACCAAAACACTTAACAAGAGATAGATGACTGCATGAATTATAGAGCAGGAATCAGAGAAGCTGTGAGCAATGATGGTAGTCTCAATCCACTTTACACTGCTCCTTCTTTGGGTGACCCAAGGTGAAGTATACATATTCTTGTCTATATATTCTTAGCATCAGAGTCCTGATGACAGAAGACTAGCTTTTGGTGTACTGTATTTGATGTTACACCCTCTCCTTTTCTGTTTCGTAAACATGGATTTTTCTCATTGCAGGTTCAGTGATCTGTGTGCCCTTTAATGTCGTACCTGTAGCATTAGGTGACTCTCTTACATTAAACTGCACCTATAATTGCTCCGGTGGATTTGTCCGTGGCTGTTGGACAAAAGCATCAGACAACTCTCACTGTCTCGGGACGATCACCCATAGCAGCTTCTGTACAGTATCTATTCATCTAGCAAATGTGTCCATGGAAGATCTGAAGTATAACTACTCTTGTTATACGCGAGATACTGACGACATACAACTCTCACAAAAAACAGAGCGCATTGTGTCACTACATTTTCAAGGTAGACAGATTATGATATCTCTTATCTTCGACATTTCCTCATGGAAATAAGTGAAAAGATGTTACAAGGTCAGTGCAAGATCCTGAGATTTAAACTGTATGGAAACTACTTTTTCAGCTCAAACAAGCACCCCGGCATGGACAGTTACTCCAAAGACTGAAACTCCAACAGGTGAGTTTTGAAACAAGGTCTTATGTACAATAAAAGTTATCCAAATGTCTAACATATTATGTTCACATTTCTCAGTATCTGTTCCTCCTCAACCAGAAGATTCAGAAGGTGAGATGACACTTAAAAGTGTGTCTGTGTATAAAACTATCTTTTTGTATAACAGATTGAAAGCTATGAGTTGCCCTCTCAGTCTATGTTAATGTTGTTGTTGTTTGTCGATAACAGGGGAGTTTACTGGAATCAAAGTGTTGGCAGCAGTTACTGTTGCTGTGGCCGTGGTGCTTGCAGCATTGGCTGTTTACTTAAGTATGAACCGGAACAGACAGAACTGGAATGGTAAAGGTGAATACACAATATATTACGATATATAAAGTCACACTTACGAAGTCAAGTCCAAGATCAAAGTAAGAAAATACAGATGATATAGTCTGTTGATTATCATCATGTTAATCATGCAATGTATATTTCAGGGGAGCCTGCTGCCTCCGGTTTAGGGTGAGTACCATTTTTTGAATGAATCCTGGTTCATGTATGTTTAAGTCAAATTCTTTACTGGATAATCTTTTAATCCATTACGCTTACAGCTCACCGATGACTTCTCATGCTCTCTTTTCACCAGCTAAGGGTAAACATTTTACAATGATAAAATGAGTTTGTAAGCAATACAAGGATTTCAGATATTCAGTTATATGCCATTCATACGCTTGTGATAATCCCCAGGGTCACTGTCAACACATTGTGAAAGAGTGACAGTGAGGATTCCCACACCAGGTAAGATAATTCTTCCTCGATCAATACTATCACCACACTTATTTTCAGATTGACGCAGTGTCACTGATTCTCTCATGATCACATCCATTGATCCAGATAACCAGAGTGATACTGAGGTTCCCTATGCTGATATCATGATCACTGTCCGAGGTGCCAGTACGCCAGAGCTCACCCAGATCTGCTACTTGACTCCGGGAGATCAAAGAGAGGTGACTGCAATTTCACCATGGCTCATTTATCTGCTTATCACTTTCATCTTATTGAGTTCAAACATGAAAGGACAGCCAATTCTTCCCTATTCCACGGGAAAATCCTTGCAGTGAGCATGCTTTAGATCCAACATCAGTTATCAGCCATTCTCTTGTGCAGCTGTTGGTGCACAAGGTTGCACAATAAATCCCCATGCCCTAAAGCTAAACTATGACATCAGCCCCCAAAATTAAGCAATTTCATGGCTATAACCTGCAGTACCGACTCTTGCTCTGTTCCCCTTCAGCGGTGGAGAGATGAATCAAGCCTCAGCTCTGGTCCACGGTCTCACCTGCAGGCCTCACGTTCAGCGGACAGGCTGCATGTCCACCAGCCCAGAGAGGTGACCCGCAAGATGAGCACCAACTCGGAGTATGCAGTGATCACATATGCCTAACTGAGGGTGGCACTGGAAGGGGAAAGAGGAAGAACTATTATATAACAGACTAGACTAGACTTTTGATAGAAATCCTTTGTGTCATTGAAAACTGTGTTGTGTACTCTGTAAAGAATTAGTGTTAAGAACCTTGTTGTACATAAACGCTTCCTTATGACCTAATAAAGAACTATGTACAGATGTGAATAATACTTCCGTATTTTGATGTTTGAGCCTTGTCAGTACCCGTAGTTAGAACCGTTGCATAGTAACAGGTGTCAACAAAAATCTCGTGTTTCTGACAAGGCTGTCGGTGCTTTTGTAAAGAATCGAAAAGTAAAGGTAAACTACGTATGAGTGCAGGTTGTTTCGTGTGGTTGGCTGTGGCTGGAATTAACGTTATGTCATATAAACATTGTAAACATTTGAAATTAACGTTGCTAACTTGTTACAGCTAACAGTATCTCTTTTAGAATCGATGTGTTCTTAGCAAGTCTCAACTAGTTAGCTAGCTACGCGACACTTCCTGGGCATAAAGGAGAAAGTAAATAAAAAATACAAGGCTTGCTTTGGTCATATATTACTACCACTGCAACAGTTATCGCCGTTGACCAAAGTCGACGGGAGAAGATGTCCGTGCCTTTCTCCAACACTCACCTGCGGGTCCCTCCTGGATTTGGTACCATCCTGGAGGGGCTGGCCAGAGAAGTCCTACGGGACCAGCCTGAGGACATCCCTACCTATGCTGCACGCTACTTTAATGTCCTTCTCAAGCAGAGGGAAGGTAATTTAAGCTTAAATGGTGCACCAGCAACAGCAATTAAAGTCTCTGTTTTAAGAACGCACTTGCACTGTTTTGTTTATGGTTTATTTGTAGAGAGTGGAATGGACCCTGCACAGTGGGCTGCCAAACTAGAAGACAGATTCTACAACAACCATGCATTCAAGGCTAGTTTTACAATTCACTTCAACTAACATAAGCATAATCCTAATTAATTAACTCATTTTATGTAATCTGTAGGATGTTTATCGTCATACTCATGTTTGGACGTTAAGTTAACTTGTAAAGCCTCTAATACCCCTCTGACTTCACTTAAAAATGTACCTCTTGTGTTCATGAATAGCATGTGTTAATAATTAGTTTGCCATTTCATCATTGCATATGGGTTTTATTTCAAACAGGCCGATCCAACAGAAGAGCCTGCAGCAGAGGTGACCAGTCCTGAGTGAGTCTCATATTATGCACCATCAGTGGCAGAGTGGCAGAGGATGAAGCTGAGGGAAAGAGCAGAGAAAAGTGAAAAAGAAAGAAGTAATGAAAATAAAATATGGCTAATTTCCTGGTTTGTTTCCTGAATTTTACATATAGGCTTCATTTTGTGATATTGATATTTTTCCTGGGATGGAAAATGGTGCAGGAAGTTATTCAAATATTACATGTAAAACAAACATACAATATTCCTGTTAATTGTGCATGAAATTAAAAGCCTTGACAGGTTGTTAGTGTCACAATGAAGGTGAAAAGAACAGGACAAGACTGGAGGATAAAAGGCCATTAACTGGGGCAAGGAAGTCACAAGACTAGGATGAACCAAGAGAGGCATTGTGGCATTGTTCCATGTTAAGTATTTTGAAGAGCCCTCACAGATCATTACATGAAATTTGATATGTTTGAGTACTTTTTGTTCTCATATTGAACATTCTCATGTAAATTTTAGAGAAAAATCATCAACATCTCACACTGAAGATGAATCCAGCCACCCAGTAGATGCCTCATCTCCTTCCACTGCAAATCCTAATGTTTCTGAGGAAGCTCTTGCAGCTGAAAATAAAGAAGAAGAAGAAGAAGAAGAACAAGACAATGCCACAGAGAAAGATGCTAATACAATGGAGATGGAGCTCTCACAAGAAGAATCAGACAACGAGCTCCTAATTACGGATGTAAAGTTAGATGAATTTAGCGGGACAGAAGAGGAGAAAGACCAAACAGCGTCTGATCAAGTTTTTAGGGCAGCTACTGAAAATGACAGCAGATCTACTCTAGAGAAAGACATATGTCAGTCTGAATTAGAGTCTACTGACTTGCCATCTTTCAGTGGGAGTACAAATGTAAATGTGTGTACTGAAGAGTTGGGAACAACAGAAGATGATGTGGGCCAAACATTTCAAAAACAAGAGACTAACATTGGAGATAAGGGGATTAGAGATTCCATGGGAGAAAAACAAGGTCCTGAACTTGAAGAAACAATAGAGTTTCCATATTCTGGGCTAGCAGATGTAAATGTGTGTGCTGAGGAACTTGAAAGAACTCAGGAAAAAGCAGAAGGGACCATGGTTGATGATGAACCCCATGATGCATATGGCACCAAACAGGAAAACTCAATACCCCAGATGGAAGAAACAATTGTACAGTCATCACTGTCTGAAACCAAACGCCCTGAAGCTAATCTACAGGAAATAAAAGACCAGACAGAGAAAACAATGGAAACAGAGGAGGGGGGAGGAACAGAAACCATGTCTTGTTCTGGAGAAACATATGAAAATTTAGCCACTATAGATAATGCCCTTCAACAAATGCCTCAAATGAAGGATGCTTTTGGCAGTGATGCTGCACCAAATGAGGAAACTTTGGTTGAAATTAGCTTTGAGGATGTGCCTGAGGCTCAGGGAATTACTGAGATTGAAGAGAAACAGCCAGTAGAGGAGGGTTCAGTAGAAGTGTCACAGGCTGAGTTATCAGAGATACAACATGAAAAGTCAGAGGACTTTGCTGAGGTAGAGGCAGACAATGATATACATGGTACACAGAACCACGATGAACCTGAAATAGAGGGAGTAGAGAAGGAAGTTAATCCTGAAAGGGAAGAAACGATATGTCAGCAGGAAGCTTCTGATATAATGAAGGAGAAGGTGGGCACAAGTGACTCTGATTCAAATGTTAATGATGATGATGAGAAGGGAGAAGGTGTTAAAAACATCAGCTCATCACATCAACCCACCACTGAGACAGAGGAAGAGAACCCAGAGGAAGAAACTGATCTTAGTAACGCAGATCAAGATACTGAGGAAATAAGTGAAGTCAGATCTTGCCAGAACGAGGACTCCGAAATAGCGAAAACAAAGTATGAGACAAATGACACTGACGTCAAAGATGATGGGAAGCCTGATATGTGTGGAGAGGACATAGAGGGCATACAAACACAAGGTTTTAGTGAGATGGAGGACAAATTACTTCAAGAAGTTGTTGACAATAGTGCAGAATTTAATTTATCACAAGCAAATCGGTCAGATGTATCTAAGCCAGGCAAGGAAACAGAGAGTGAAACTGGCGAGGCAAGTGCAGAGACTTTGCCACAGGAGAGTGAAGAGATGGAGAGAACACTTGTAGAGCTACAGCCAGAGGATACAACGGGAGAAATAGAGGTCACATCAAAGCAACTGGTCTCCGAAGCAGAGGAGTTTGTGGAAGAAGAAAAGATTGATTCTGAGGGACAAGAAAAGAGTGATGCAGTGTGTGAAGAGGGCAGAGTCGGCCCCACTCAGGGTGCAGACTGGACAGATGACGACAACCAAGAGGAGCACAGGCCACTTGGGTCTAAAAAGGACACCTTAGAGCCTGAAGGCAAGAGTGATGATAAGGTAACTATTCAATTATTCTTCTCAATATAAGGTACTGAAGATCAGTGGCCCCTTTTAGAGCATATTCTACACCACCTGTTTACACTCCCTAAAATTATCAGAATTTTTGCAATAAGACAAAATGTTTGCCTCTAATGCCAGCTACCACAGATATTTGCAATTCAAAAATAACAGTCATCAGTCAGCAATTTTGGTAATCATGGAGCCCTTCAGACCCTTAAACTCCTATGTGGCTCTGACTTGAATGGTTTGAACACAATAGGGGCTGCAGCAACTCAGTGCATCTCTGTAAGAACATGTCTACACATTAATCAGCAGGAAAAGGATAAATGTTCATCCAGTTTTAGACAGAGGTGTCTTTTGCTCAGCTGCAGTGTGTTCTGCTCCCATTCCTTTCTCAGGTAGCCTATATAAATATATCCTTGAAGGGCGACTCTGATCAACAGTGCCCCTCTCTTTTTTGTCCACCGGACAGGCTCTAGAGGGAGGTGATTGAAAATGTCCCAAAAATAGGCAACTTCCTAGATGACGTATAGGCCCGTGCTCTTGTGAACTCTGAATGTCATCCAGAGGATCATTGCCAAAATTGCACAGAAGTTATAAACAGTACAGAAGCTACTGTTACAGTGTTGAAGTTCAGTGTATGCATGCAGTATATGTACTTTGTGCTTGTGTGAGTGTGTGTGTGTGTGTGTGTGTGTGTGTGTGTGTGTGTGTGTGTGTGAGAGAGAGAGAGGGAGAGGCATGTTTCTCCAAGATGCAGTTTGAGGCCTTTACTCTGCTGGGTGGCCATAAACTATCACTGTTAATACCGTTGTTTTGGTAGTGCCAGTTCCTCATGGGAGCCACCCCCGCCTCCACAGATTGAAACTTGGTCCAGTAATCTATCATCATACAAAACTGATTGAACGGTTTGTCTTGTGGATTAGGCCTTTAAGATTTTTAGTGCTGCCACAGTTAGGCTGTCTGATTTGTCTGGACCAACGTGGCTTACACAGAGGGAGGGAATGTAGGAAGGGGTATTAAGAATGTTACCATGGTAACCCCTCACCATCCTGCTCTCTCTTCGTGTCGTCATGGAATTAATGTGAGATGCTGATGCTGATAGTTGCTAGGCATCATCTACATCAGCGATCTCCCTTTAAAAGTAGTTTTTAACTGGCAGATAAAACTACAATACTTTTTTTTTTTGTTGTATTTTTACATAGGGTACCCATTTAATATACTGCTGCTTACTGGCAGCATTTCTTTCAGCCAAAACTGAACTGCCACCCAACTCTACAGTATGTAGGCCATCTATTCTAACATTGACCTAGCTACAGCTGCAGATGTCTTGTCCAGTGATTTTTGTACATGTTTGTGTCTCTATCTGACCATTCCCAAGGACCCATAAAAGGCCTCCTTATATTGAAAGAAATGTAGCTTGATCTGAGGTGGATAAATACTAGGTGAGATACACTGATGATTAGGCTAATATATGCATACTAATTACACTGTGATTGATTGCAGTAAATGTGATAACACGATGGTTATTAATCCTACAAATAAGCAAAAAATGTTTTGATTGATATAATAAGTCAGCTTAGTGAAAGTAGGCGTGACTCAAGCCATTTACAGGGGACCAGAACTGAATAAATTGTTTTAATGGTCTGTAAACCAGGAGGGGAGCATTAATATCAGAATTAATACTCAGATAAATGGATATGCTTTCTGTTCCTCCCCCTCTCCGTCTTGTCTCTGAGGCTGGGAGAGGAGTGTGGGCGGCCATACCAGCTGGGATCAGAGGGATGGAGAGGGCTGTTAGCTCACTCTGCTTCTAATCAATTTATAACACCTCCTGGTATAAAACACCCCAAGATGCTTAAACTGTTTTCATTCGACCGTATTAGTAGAAACTGAAAGTCAGCAATTGTTGTTTTTTGACTGTCTGGGATTGGTATAGTGCCTCTGTGCTGGTCATCTAGCTTGCTGTTATGACGGTGAAACTCATATATTTTCATAACGCCCACAGAACGTAATGGTCAATTTGCATGTGTTTTGATGAAGAACCAAACTCTTTATAAAAATAGTTCCATCAACTTCACTCATGCCAAAAAAATTACATAACTAGTCTAAGTGCTCAACCTATGTCACTGTCCTTTCTTTAGTCTTTGTGTTGTGCTTGGCATATGACGAGATGAGGTCTGCGAGGTGTGTTAACAGTGATGTGGACGCAGTAGGTTAGCAACCTTAATGAGACTGAAAAGATGGAGCACATGGTGTCATGTTTGTAGGAGGTCTCTTTTTCCCTCCCTCCCTCTCTCTCCCTCTCTGACTGTATGCCTCTCTCTCTCTCTCTCTCTCTCTCTCTCTCTCACTCTGTGCGTGAGCGGGTGTTAGTGAGCATACAGTGATTGTTAGTAGGAGCCAGTGAGGCATCTGTATTGTACTGGAGACTCATGTAAGAGAGCTTTCTTGGTCAATTTAGAAATCGAGACACAAGGCATATTAGGTCAGCTCATCTGAAGACTAAAGTCATCTCTGATAGTAAGCCATGGACTGCCACAATGTAAGTAAAAGCTTCAAATTAACTTCCTTAATTGATTAAATTTGTCATTTTTAACCAGTGATCAGTTTGTTAGGTATGCTGCGCATTCATGGGTTACTGATGGTATGTGCTGGCAGTTTGGTTGCAATCAAGCTGCCATTCTGCCATTTTTTTTACTTCTTTGGTGGAGAGTTGGTAGACTAATGTGAAATGTATTATGTAAACCATTAGTGTATTTATGGTTCACAAAAAATATTTCCAACAGAGGAAAGAAACATAAATTGTTCTATTTAAATGAGCTGTCAGGCCATTTTTGTAATAAGTGGATGATATTGCACACAATTTACATCAGATTTTTTAAAATCAGTGTGTGTCAGATCAAGCCTATACACCCTGAAGCAATAAACACAATAAGAGAGCTGAGAAGGTGTATAGCTAACACAATCCAGTCCAACAGCCCTGCTCTCTGCTGATGTAAGAGAAGTGGATGCTGGCAGCTCACTGAGCAGTCAGACAGAGAGGCTAATGAATACTGGCTGAACAGGTGGGTGGTCACACTCCTACACTGGAGGGGTTTCACTGGAGACAAGATGCACTGCTTCACCAAGGTAGTGGGATGACAGTGGGCTCATTCTGTGGGCTGCCTTTGTGTGAAACGTCAATCTGTTTCTATAAGCAACGCATGGGGTGTAGCTGATATGTGTTCACCACAGAATTTGAATTGGTGTTTACATAACTCGTTGACAGCTTTGGCACAATTCCACTGCCACTTTATGACAAGCAAAAAATTCTCTTCCACCCACCCCATGCCTCCTTGGGGACAGTGTATACTGTGCTTTCAATGACTGAATGAACTATTGGTGTTGACTGCAGCACAATTTTTGCTGGGTCATCTCTTTCTGGCCAAGTTGCAGGGCAAGAAGTTGTTTTTCCCTAGAAAGATGATTTTAAATTTAGCCCTTATTCTAGCCTTATCCTCAGCTCCATGGAAACCATGAGTCTAACCAACTATGAATATATATTCAATAATGTAGCAATCTTTTTCACTTTGTTACTTGGTCACAGCGGGAGAGCCATGTTTCTGAACAGAAACAAAGCAGCATTGTTTTGTGTCTTGAAGTATAGTTATTTTTTGAACACTGACGATTGATTAGTTTGGAAATATGTTTGGCACGAGTGGTTTTTCATGCTGTTTTTCTCAGTAAAACAAACAGTATGATCAGTGTGGTACAGACTTTTTTTGGCATAGTTTTATGTAGCTTAATTCCATGGTAGAGACCAAAATAGACAATGTAGTACAGAACACATTGACATTTTCCATCTGCAATGCATATGATGAGGGAATCAAACTTTTTCCTTTCGCTGACAACTCCAGCTCAGCAGCAGCAAGGGAGAGAAAACAAGGAGGCAATGTGGGTTACTAACCTCCTGAGAGCCCCAGTGAAGTCATGGAATAAGATAGAGCAACTTGGCAACAGGCACATCTCCCTCTCTGTCAATACAGCAGTGGGCATATACGCTTTATAGAGTTGGCTGTACAAAGTAAGCTATGGCAAACTGTCAAAAGCAGGAGATTTGCTCAGTATTCTCCTGACTGTGTTCCAAGAGGAAAACATCCTGATACGACCACGTAATGTACTGTCCCGCTGTGATGAAGCTCTCCTTTCCGGCGCTCTTAGCAGGAGGAGTGCAGCCGGCCCCAGGAGGAGGAGGACATCATGGACATCCCCCTGGACGACCCGGAGGCCAACAAGGCTGCCGCCAAGATCCAAGCTGGCTTCCGTGGCCACATGACCCGCAAGAAGATGAAGCCGGAGGACAAAGCGGAAGGGGAGGAGGTGAGCAGCACTGGGGAGGCGCTCAACGGAAGCCAGGGGGACACAGGTCAGTGGTGTAGAGCCAAGGGATAAGACTAGGTCACATAATGCCGCTAAAATGGGCATTATGGATAGTGACCATAAGGCTGGTATTAGAGTCTCTTATCAGGAGCTATAACTACAGTAGGTGACACAAGGTAAGTGATGGGGAGGTGGTATAAGCTCTACAGTCTTGCATAGTCTTTACCCATAACTAGGGGGATGTAAGATATGATCCAAGGAGTATAGCTACGAAATACAAGCTAATCTAGTAGGGATGACAAAAAAGACTCAGCCACAAATTGTTTATTTCGTGTGTGAGTATGAGTGTGAGGTGTGACTCTGAATCAATGTTGTCTGTACTTAAGGTATATTCATTATTTTTGTCACCATAGTATCATGAATTGTATCATATAGATAGGTCTCTGCCAATTCCCATCCCTGGCATCTTGTGAAAGTTGGAGTTGCTGCACTTCAAGATTTCATACACTGTAACCAGGCAACATTATGTTAGGTATAATGTGAGCGGCACGGGTAATAGCATAGCACAAGGGGACACAGTTTTTGATGCTTAAAGTACATAACTGTATGCTGTTAGTTGAGTATCAGTCTTCTTCTGTTTTATAAGTGCTCCATTTTAAGACACACAGTTGGGAATATTTAATAACCGTAACCTTTGTCAGAGCCTAACACTGTGGCATAATGCAGGAACACAAGTTGATTTCCCATTTAACACAGCAGAACAATTTAAAAGCTATACATAATTAAATACACCTATTAGAGCCCCCTCATGAGTTATCCCATGTGTGATTAATGCAACACATACTGACTGACTCAATTAATTACCACGTAGAGTCCCCAGCAACACATGATTAAAGCTTTCAATTAATTCTTCAGTTAAAATGAGTCCGCGAGTATATGTGCTGTTAAATCAGTATTGAGAAAAAGAGTTTTCAAAGATGTCAACACCTGGATGTCAGTAATCTATGTATTATGTTCACGCAGCTTTCATCTTCACATCATCCTGTTTTGTCTTAATACAATTATAGAGAACAAGAAAAATATTTCAGAGTGTAATTATCAGTGATGAATAAAAAATGTTACACTTGTTTTGCAAGTGAAGCCCCACATGATGTGTTGATATCTGACAGTTTTGCTTTGGTTGCCAGTGCCTTGAGAAGGCTTTAAAAAGAAAATCTGCAGTCTGTCTTCCAGTATTGCAGTTAGATTTGTTGCTTGTACAAACCAATACCAAACGTCATGGCAGATTACAATCCGGAAATAAAATAAAATCTATTCCTAAATAGAACTCACTGAACTCATTGCAGACACACATTTCCATCAGATATCGACCTATATCTGAAACATGATTCACAGGTTTCGAAGTTTCACCTCTTCCAGCAAGAAAACAAGCCGTTATTTCTATGGCACATGTGAACAGCCGTAGAGATCTACTTCGCTGATTCCTCATAACCCAGTTGCTGGATGCCTCAAATCCTTATGTAGGAGATATATTTATAACTCCAGGTGCATTAGGTATATGTCTCTGAGGGCCTAGCAGAATTAATGGACCTGTCGTACAGGGACAGAGCATCCCAAGCTCCTCCCACTGGGGGAGACCCCCTTTCTGAACCATAGACCATAAAAGTGTGTTTTCAACTCATCTATTAAACCAACCATCACCTATCATGGGGAAATAAATACTTGATAACATGAAACACTAAAATCTATTTTTGTGGGGTTAGTTTTGCATCATAGAATACTTCATCTGCTTTGAAAATGAATTCAGCTTCTGTAGCACCTCGATATTATCGTTGAGATTTAGATGCGTCATCCTGTGGAGTGTCATGTTAACAGTTTTTTTTCCCAGTGTGTCACAATAAAAACCCACTCACCGAGTTTAGCATCCTTATCTTTTGGGGCCATGTATTTGAGCGTTTATCCTTCAGAATAGGAGTGTGTACAGTAAATGTTCTTTCCAGCATCTGCAGTGCTTTAACTTTGCCTTGCCTGCTTCTGTTTTTAGAGACAGGAGGATCGGGGGCAGTAGAGAGAGACGACACATCTGTGCCAGAGCAGTGACACCCCTGCCCTGACCTGGATGGAGAGAACGAGGGAAAGCAAGGTAGCGAGAGATGGCTGGCACAGGCTGGCTGTGGCAGCTTTCAGGCACGCCTTTTTACCCCAGGAGTAACTTTCTTTGTAACACAAATTAGCAGTAGAAAATTACCTAACAGACAGTTTTGAGGGTGTGTTATGTGAATTTTGTGAACTCTAACACTCCTCTGCTTCCCCAGCAGTGTCATCAGTATGGATGTCTTTGACCCAGAAATTGCAACTCACTGCATGTACTTGTGAAACTTCTGGTAGTGTGCTAGTTTTTAGATGATGATCTGTGAATGTGAAAATGAATGTCCTCTAAACGCTAAACAGGGCTTATTTTGGATGGATCAGTTCATACCATCTGTGTAAAAATCTTGTATGCATCATGTTTAGACTTTGCATAACTTGGCTTGAATTATTTGTTTCTTGCATTGTTTAAAGTGCTTGTGTCTTGACTATTATTTACCTATTTTGCTTGCTCACAAAAGAAAAAGATTAAAGCATCAAAACAGAGGTAGCTATTTATGTTTTACCCTATCTATTTTAATTTATGTCATTTAGTTTAGATTGTAATTGCCTTGATTATCTTTTTGATCACATATGATAAATGAGTTCTCTTTTCACTTTCTCAAGCATTTTCTAAAAATCTGATCTTCCAGAACAGTAAGCATGCAGTAATTACACTTTTTTTTTTCCAGACGCTTTTGGTACAGCTTTATCTTATGAGAAATAGATTTAATATGCTCTGTTCTTGTGTTGATGGGTTTGACTTGTTTGACAAATTTGAAATCACGTGTATGAAATCCCATTGTCAGTGTCTAGAGAATTCACAGAGCTCTCATGCTTGAAAACCGATTGAATGGAACCTTGCTGGACCTTGCTGTAGAATCATGGCGCTGCATCAATAAATTCACCTAAAATACAGAGTTAATTGTCTGTTTTAAACTTCATTGATTCACCTGCAATACCCTTTCCAGTATTGATTTATAGTATCAGTACGTAGTTTTGACCTCACATGTAGCCCAATTTTCTATTGTAGAGCAGCGTAGTAAACAAATAGAGGTGTTGGATATTTAGAAATAGATAGATGGAAATAGAACTGTTAGTGATCACTGGGACTGCAAATAGCACTCAGCAGGAATTCACCACTAATGAATATCATACAGGCTCTGATTAATTTTTTCTCCTGCTCCATCAGCAATCAATCATTACAAATTAGCCAGTATATTTCACAATGCAGTAACTTGTTTATGCAATCGATCAAAGAAATAAGCCTTTTGAAGTGAAGTAATATATCACTGTTGTGTGAAAATCTTGTATCTCCTATTTTGGTGATTTTTATGTTTTCACCTCAATCGAATGCTTAAACTCTCCTCTGTGGGCTGAGAAAATTCTCCAGCTTCTTGGGCTTATGAAACTTTTGCAAAACCTTGCAGAGAATGTAAAGCAAAGGCTGTTTTTTTTCTGCTGACATTTTTGACATACAAGAAATTCACCCAACAGTGATGACATGATATACAATATATAAACGTATGACTCCTTCATTAAACAGATCAGCGGCAGAAGCAATATGACAAATACACGGCCCTCGGCCAAAGCTGATCATTTTTTATGCAGCATAACATATCACTGCAACATAAGCGCAGCCACTAATTGGATAAAGCAAGTTTCCATGAAGCTGAGACAAATGGTGTTTTGTTTCCCACGTGGCTGACTAACAACATGGGTAGGCTCATGTATAACTCATTAGCACAACATTGTGCATTTTTTATATTTTTCTTTAACTTCTTGATGCATTAGGCAAGTCAGTCTTTTTACCTTTAATGATTACCATCAGAGAGGCTCATTGCTATACAATTAATTTGACTGTATGTATTTACAGAGCCTGTATCCATGGCCTCAGCAATAGAATGTTTTTTCATATCAACAGGTGCATTATCTTTTACTGTCACACCAAATATGTGCAGTGTGTATGATACTTTGCAATCCATACATTTACTGCATGAAGATTCTCTTTACATGCAAAAAAAAAAAAAGTGCAACATGTGCTTCATTTGCTAAGGCCGTCTTGTTTGGTTTATAAGAAATAAGCTAGAGCATCTTCAGTCTCCCGGTTCTCCCACTCAACACGCCCACACACATCTGAGCCGTAGAACAGCACGCTGCACAAACCTGAACTGCAGACATGCATTTACACAGCAAAAACACAACCCATACTTTCATACACGGATCCCACGCAAATAGTCACTCATTCCCTCACACACACACATGCACAAGTTCCTGTTTGTGTCACCAGCTGGCAAAGATGGGACATTTGAACCAACATGATTCTTCCTGTCCATGGTATTGCTAAACATAAGTGCAAGACAGTTCTCTCTCAACCTGACTCTCTTCCTCCACCACGGTCCCATAAACATCCTCTATGGATCTCAAACAGACTTATTCTCTCTCCCTCTCTCCTACTCAGTCCCTGAGGTGCCTCGCTCTCCTGTCTCTTTAATGACTGTGGGTGAACAATCAATATCCTGCACACCTCCAAACATAGCACAACACCCACTTGATGCTGTAAATTGAATTCTGTGAGTGAAAAAAGAGAGGTCTTCAAAAAAAAGAGTCCAAAAATCGTGTTAGCCGGAGTCTTATTAGATGCTCATGTGAATCCCATGTGAGCGAGTTGCTGTTTATACAGCAGATGGTAGCCTTATACTTACAATAGAGAAGCAAAGTACAGCAGCTCTGTCGCCTCATTTTACAACTTGTCAAGTTGAATGTGGACTATTTTAGGAGGTAGTGATCATCTGAGTGATCAGCTTGGTTGGTTCATTCCCTTTCTAAGACAGCTTGTCAGTGGGAAAAAGGTCTCTGTACTCTCCTGGGTGGTAATTAGAGATGGATATGAGCCAGCTCAAACAGCAGGGGGCGCAATTATCTGATCTCCAATGGTCATGCCTGTGGCCTCAACAGCATTGGTGGATAAATAGTGTCTTTTTATCCTAACTAGGTTACACAACGTGGCAGATATGAGAGCGTGAAAATAGAAGTATTCCAGATTATTGTGGCTGCATAAACGATGCCTGATAAGTCACCATTAATTAGCCAGTATAAAATCATACAGGAATTATGAAGGTGTGATTTCAATATCATATTGTTATGATCACAATTGCATCATATCCTGGTCCAGTCCATCCATGTGAACTTGCACTGAGTGTGTCTGAGTCACACAGAATGAGATCAGCAGGAGCTTGTTGTGGACTAAACTTGACAAAGGTTTCCTCTCATCACACATAC
>OMKZ01015371.1:29292-40000 GCA_900302535.1 Neoniphon sammara | reverse complement strand
ACACACTTTTTCACACACAAATATACACTGGCTACACATGTGTACAAGTATGCCTTCAAGCTTTCTGAAAAGCAGCTGAGGGGAAACTAAGTTTGTGTTTAGTTCTGATAAACATTGTTGTGAATTAGTGGCTGGCAACCAGTTGTTGAGTCTAGGGGGAAATCGACACAGTAAAATGGGACTAAAATGATCTGAATGCTATCCCTTCTTTTCCTTTGACAGAACTGTAGTCAGGGTATGCCTGCACCATCTATGCATGTGCTGATGCATGCCATCATTAGTTATGATGACATTGCCATGTTCACTAAACAACTGGTAGACTGCACTGTATTGTTACCTCAGTGAAACACTCATAACTCATAACATTTTTGTCCAAAACCAAGCCAAGAAACTGCTGTGCATTCATATCAGTGTCTATATCTACCTTAAAGAGGTATTCAGTAATTTACTACTTCAATATACCAATATATTGATAGAAATGTCCAGTGAAGAGTTAATATAACTAAGGCTGAAATACAATTCAGAATTTCAGTTGAATCAGTGGCTGTTCAATACTGATTCTACTATTTGTTATTTCTAATTAATAGTCTCTCTGGCAATCAGGAAATCCACTGGCACAAGTTTCAGTGTTGACAGAACATGCTAATAATAATAAAAGCAATCATAATCAGTCATAAGTAAAGGCACAAACATACAAAACACAACATATTTGAACATTTCAAATCTACAAAATTCATCAAAACAGCTACATTCAGACTTTAAATGTTGGCCAGTTTGAATTGCATTCAGCTTTGGTGGAAAATGAGAGAGTCCACAGGTATGTCTGGTTAAATGAAACACTTATTACTTTTATCTTAACATAAAACGTTCTTTCAAATGTTATAAGACACCCTAAAGGCGTGAACACATGTAATGACCACACACACTGCCTCTGTGTGGTCATTGTCATACAGCTCAGGGTGTTCACTTACTAACAAAACAAGTCTCTATGGCCATTTTCTGCTCCATCTCCATCTCGTTTGTTTACAATGATGGTGCTGTGTTGGCTCTCCCCTGACATTCTTTGTAGTGATGATTGTCTGGTTGATAAAAAAAAAACAGTTGACATCAGAACACTTTATCTGAAAAATTTCAGCTGTTTTCAGAAGTCACTTCCAAGCAAAAAAGGCTGCTGCAATTGGACTAAAGACGCTACATGTGTTCACGCCCTTAGCTCTGCTTTCAGTTTAAGACCTCTTGAAAAGTTTTTTTCCTGTGACATCAGAGTGTAGCAAATTTGCTAGGCTAGATTGTTAGTTGGCACAAAATAGTACACACATCATAAATGAGTTCCCCATATTTCATTAGAACAATTGTCATGACCGGCTCAAGAGCCATGACAAATAACAGGAGGTAACACAAGGAATTAAACAAACCAAATCATTTATTTACAACTAATGAAATAACTGAAGGACAAAACCAAAGGAGATGGGATGTGGTATTCAGTGAATCAGTTGGTGATGGTGTCGGTGTGTATGCATGAGTGGACAATGGTGAATGGAGTGTTGGGTGTAGGGAAAAGAAATCAAAACAAGATGGGGAGCGTGGAGCAGCGAAGAGCAGAGTTTCCCCCCTCTCTCCCATGACAGAATAGTCTAGGCTTGCTTTTATAGTCCTGGGAACACTGGGCCCAGGTGTTCCCAATGAGCACCACCCCACCACGCCTACTGGGCATCTGCAACACAGAACACAGACAGACGGACAAGCAAGCAGCCCAACAGGCAAGAGAGGCGGGGCCGTCACACAATGCATAAGGAAACATGCAAAATATTATTAATCATAAACTGCCAGGCCTGGACCTCTACCTGATCACCCAGTTCGTGCATAGCAGTGACATAATTTCCGCAACTGTTAGCGGGTGGTCATGGTCAAGACTGGGCCATCAGGAAATTATTTGTCATGAACTAGCTCTTGTCAACTCCTAACTTATAAAAAGGGGTAACAATCAACAAATAGTGCAGACAGAAAAGTAAAGTAAACAACCCACTGGATGTAATAGCTGTGTTTGGCAGACGCTGTGAAAGAATGAGCGCTGTTATCCATGGTGCTCAATAAGCAAACATAGGCCTGACAGAGAAAAACGTAGCTAAGTATTTTGGATATATTTGTGGTATTTATTTTGTAATAAAATATATTTTCTTACCTGGAGGCTGGGGGATGAATGCTGCCATTCGCTGCCACCCCTAAAAGACACCTATGGTACACAGTTGTAGTTTCTCTCATTAGACTCAGACCCTCTCCAATGTCGCTGCATGCCTCACCAAAATCAGGAAGT
The DNA here is from genome assembly GCA_900302535.1 of Neoniphon sammara. Taxonomy (NCBI): domain Eukaryota; kingdom Metazoa; phylum Chordata; class Actinopteri; order Holocentriformes; family Holocentridae; genus Neoniphon; species Neoniphon sammara. Next base: position 37,686 of record OMKZ01015371.1, on the reverse strand, counting down.
GCCACATGTCTAGGCTTATGGGGTACCACTGTCTGTAAAAGGCTGCACAAAACCACAGTTCTCTTGTTTGCATTTTTTTATCCTCTTGTTTTTAAAGCTACCTTGTCTTGGCATCTACTGCAGTCACTTTTTATGGAGAAAACTCTCCTTATGTTGCATCCTCTGTCCTCAAACATCCATCTGACAACATTCTCAGACTCAAACCACTCGTTCCCACCTGCAGCACTAAGGATTAGTCCTTCACCGCAATTTGTCTTGGGTTCAACAGGAATGCCACAGACCTGCAGGCCTCATTCAACATCCTGCAGCTTATTCTCGAACCACCTGCTCCCGCCTGCAGCACTACAAAATAGTCTGGCGCCGCAAAATATTACAATGGATTCCATGGATCTTGCAGGACTCTGCAGGATTGTAGATCTCTAGTGTCCCCTGTTGCCTTAGTTTGTAGGTGATCAGGTTGCATTGTGACAGTGTCAGCAGAGATATTCTGTATAGGGAGATATACCATGAATATCTGAGGCCATCTCTGGGGGGCGACATAGAGCGCTAAAACTGGGCCAAACAAAGTAAAAGAACAGCAATCAGTGAAACTCGTTATATATGATTTGTTATTTTTAACATTTTATTTTTTTATTTTTTTTTTTTTTGCATTGATGAAAATTACCAGACAGTGGTTAAGAAGATCCGCATTTCTTTGAGCTTAGATGAGTGAAATCTGTAACGATTTAGCTAAAAATGTTTTATTTTTGTTACTTGTAAATATTTGGAATCAAATGTAGTGGTCATTTTATAGCATTTAGCCCCATTGACTGCCATATTTTTTGGGGGCAGATACTCAGCACTGCCCCCGATGGCCAAAAGACTGTACTGCACTCTTTTTTTCTCTCTCACAGCAGTCAATGGCTGTGGTTTGGCTTTCTCTCTCTATAGGGTTTGGTATCAGTGTTTTTGCATTTGTATGTGTCTTTAAGGTGTGAGATTTTAAAAGGAAACCAGATTGATGAGGCTGGCAAGCCATTAACACCTAATATTGCATCTCTGCATTACACTTACCCCCTACACCTTGCACATCCAGTGCGTACACACACACACACACATAGAGCGTATAGTGTAGAGTAAGAGAGACTTTCTCAAGACTGCTCCCATTCTAAAATAGAAAAAAGATGGAGGGGAAGACAGAGAGAGAGAGAAAACAGTGAAGGCACATCAGCTTTTTAGCATACGCTAAGCTGCACTGAGCAGGACGATAAAGACATTTTTTCTCATCTTGGCTGTGTGAGGTCCCCGGGGGTCTGCAGCAAGAGAAAATAGAAATGAAATACACTATTGGATTAGTTTTACTGTTGCTAGAGGTTGGGTGCATTGTGTGGCAGGCTAGTGTCAGTGAGGAGGGAAACAGCCACATGAAAGCGGGAATCTGCACACAGGACTGGATTTGACTCCTGAGCTGAAGTCAAAAAGCCAGACTTCCACTCCCTCTGTCGAGCTACAGGACAACAAAGAGAGGAGGAGAGAGCGAAAGAAAAAAAAAAAACCCTCTCTGATTTCTGCAGCTTAGTAATAGCCACTTAACCCACAGGCAAAAAAAAAGGGCCTTTCTGGACGCTTCCACGGCAACAAACCCCAAGAAGGAGGATCTTCACTGTCCACCCCCTTCCCTCCTTCATCCTCTTACTTCCTACTCAGCACTGCCCCGTGTTGTACTTTGGTACAACTCCTCCGTTGGTAGTACTACAGTTTTGCATGAGGGTGGTTATAAAGAGCTTACAGCAAGGGTAGTTGGAGCCTGGCCTTCCGTTCAGAAATAGAGATTAGAGCTGTTCTGTTCTGATTAATCCCCCCCTATACTAGCCTTTTACCCCTCTGCTATTTCTGCTTTTCTATCTCTCTGTCCTACAATACTTGACTTTAGTGAATAGTCTTGCAATCGAGCCTGGTCTCCTAAAATTTTGAGAAAGGAGCACTTTATTTTTTTAATGGAAATATGTGCTCCATGCATGAAAAATAAGATACATGCAACATGAGGAAATACATGAAGGAGGCGCAACTAGAAACAGGCAGCAGTCTAACAGTAAAGGCATTATGATTGGGGCAGTGGATGGAGATAAACATTTGCCTTAGACTCTGATGATCCGTGTTCAATTTCCAGCTTAAGTCAGGAATTCTTTTTTTTTTTTCCTCCTGTAAGTGGGGTTTAACTATTTAGCAAACATTATTATTTAATCATGTGCCAAAGCCTTAGTGCCACTTTAACCAGGGCTTTATTTGCTGTATAAATGTAAAACACTTTGTATCTTTGTGTGATACACAAAGAGAGCGTAAAATACAGAGGAAGATATTTTTTTTTTGTTTTCAGGCATGCTGAGGAAAGTGTCATGAAGATTAATTACTTTGAGAGCTGCAGTGGTTTTCTTGTGGATTGTGAGGAAATAACATACCTGTGGGTGTCACACAAAACAATGCAAAGCAGGGCACCTTATCACTTGACAATACAGTGAACACAACGTTTGGAGGAGAGTCAAGATATTGAATTGAATCGGCTTTTGCCTTCAGAAGAGCCTCAATGTGGCGTTGCAGTGTGAAATATTTGAATAATTCCACAGGCATAACCATGTTGACCCAAACATAGTCGCTGTATTGAATCTTTTCTTGCAAATGCTCAGCGGATTGAGGACTTTTGATTAGGCCGACCACTTCAGTAAGCTGAGTTCACTATGGTATTTGTGGACCTATTCCTAGACAGCCTAGCTTTGCTGCATGGGAGATCATTTTTTGCCTTCACTGTGCATGCCATGACAATGTTCAGAAATCTTCCGGCGCCCGCATGACATTTGATTATGATCAAGGGTTGCAATTTGTGCCATGAAATCTCTTCAGTCTGTTACAACCACCAGCCTTCCATGACACATATCATGATGATTGCAGTTAGTCATGTGGTATTGTCATGATCCACTGCTCCCATCAGTGAAAGAGTAGGAGCTGGGATTCATCATTCAAGCAATGACTTTTCCATCCTTCAGTGTGAAGTGTTTCATGCCCTTTCTCTATAGTTTTTTATTGTACGGTGAATGAGGTGGACGTCTGTAAGATCATCAGCCACATTAGCTTCTTTGTTTCAAGATACAAGTTGTTCATTTATTAATGGGATTTTCTGGCCCAGTGTTTTAAAGCAACAGCAGCATTTCAGCTTGTTATACACACTCAAATCAGTGTATGCAGCACCTACTACTGTAATGTGTTCAGAGACTCATAAATCATCTGTTTTACCTATTAATCCTCTGAATGGCAGACATATACTATACAGTAAGTCTCAGTTTCTTCAAGGCTTTTTCTCTTACCAGGAGCTCAGGAGAAGCACCTCTGTAAGGACCAGGCGCTGTGTGTCCGTGGGTTCATTCATAATGCATTTTGCAATGTGCACCATTTAGGGGAATTATGGGTTAAACAGTTCAGGCTGCACAGAGCCCAAACAGTCCTGCATAAATGAAATACAATATCCACATACCTGGAAATAACAAGTGATTTTCTTAGTGGTTTTTTAAATGCAGTGGCTACGTCAACACATGAACCAAATATTTTGTTCAGTGATTCTTTTGTATGCTAAAACCCTGTGCTGCCCTGGCACTTTAGTGTTAGCAAGTAGAGTTTTTAAATCAACACAGTTTCACTTGCACTAATCATGCATATTCAAAGTGCCAGTGTATTTTGCACGCTCAGTGTACTTTGCAGAATGAAAGTTATTATATTCATTCTATACTGTTGCTTCTGTGATGGCGAATACATCATTTGTTTATATGTGGTCGTTAAGAACTCTCTCTGCAGGTGTGTAGCATTTGTTTCAATTAAATCCTCAAACCTCTAATTACTCCTGTTGCGATTCTGATTACACTACAGAGACACACGAGCCAAGTCATGTACTTGCACTCATTCCTTCTTGGTAGTGAGTTTATAAATGGAAACATTTACAATTACAATGAAAACCCCTTACCTATCAAAGCTTTGAAAACACCTGAAATAGCCTTTCACAACAACATAGAGGAAATTATAATTTCCCTTCAAGGTATTATTTGGTTTGAGTGTAATTATTTTCTCGATGTGGACACTGCAAAGAGAGATGTAAGCGCTCTGGGCCAGCGGGTGATCAGTGACTGGAGGCTGTAGTTACAGTAAAACCTGACTACTAATGGTCCTGCTGGCTGTATTTCAGCGTGGTTTGGATGACATCGACCCACTGATTATAAAGCAGAGGAGGATCAATAAGAGGCAGGGATACATAGATTGGGTGGCAAATCTCTCAACAGACCTGCTGAACACCCCCTCTCCTTCAATCCACCTCTCCCTCTTGTGCTTTCCTCTTAAACAACATGATGAGAAGACCCATAATTGACTGCGATCTGTGCCCCCATTAGAATAAAAGGCAGATCAATTGCACCATTTCTTTCGTTGCAATCTCTCATTCTCCCGCTCTATTTTAAGAGTGACTGGACTGATGGGTGCAGTGAGCAAAGCAAATAAATTAGGCATCTTTGAAGCAAAAACAAAGCCGGCGGAATGCAAAAGGGTGTTCTGTTTCCACACAGTGAATCATCAAAATAAAGAGTGAGCCACACACCCCTGTTTTTGTGTCTTACTTAATGGTGCGATAGAGGTTCCCGCTTCAACTACAAATACACGAAAAAGGGGAAAAGAAAATAGCCAGCTCAATAAAACAGGGCGAGGTTGAAGGGAACACTCAGAGGACCATTCCCACAACAGCACTATTTATTGAATATAAGATAAAGGGAGTTTAAAGGGAGGGAGAAGAGGGCATAGAGTAACAGGCACTGAACACAACTATTATGCAAGTATATGAAAGCGATTCGTTTTAAACAATAAATACCAGCATATCTAAAAACTTGGTTTTCTTTAAAAATGTAAGTAGTGAACAAAAGCCAATGCATTCCTTTCACAACCTGTAATAAAAAAAAAAAGTAGTGTGTTTGACAGAGCCTAGCTCTGTCAAAGTGAAAAAAATAAACCTTACAGCAACTGTGAAGCTGTCTTATTTACACAGTGTATCATGTGTATTTGAAATACACATCTTGGAATTTGAAAAATGTGAGTCATTTTAGAGGAACTATAGATAGGAACTATAGATATACCATCTAACTTCTACTAAAATGACTCCAATTCCAAGACATGTATTTTATTACAGTGTAACACATTATACATTGTGTAAATAAGACACTTCAGAGTTGCCGTAAGGTTGATTTTTTTCACTTTGATGGAGCTAGGCTAATGACTCCTGCAGACTTCAAGTCTTTATGCTAAGCTAACGTGAAATGCTAACCATCAGAACTGAACCAGTGGACATACAGAGGTGAAAATGGTATTGAACATCTTGTCTCACTCTGAAAAAGGGGTATTTTGCCCAAAACGTTGGAGTATTCCTTTAAGGGGCAATGTTCCAGGCTACATTCCAAGTGGTCTGGGTTCAAGGAGGATCTCCTGAAGAGTCCTCCGGTAAGCTTGCTAAATGGCACGTTGGCAGTAGTCATGTTCCCTGAAGCAGTCTCTCATTTTAAGATGCCATTTTATAAAGTTGCCCTTATCAGAGTGATGAAATTGGCTGACTGGGAAGTTTTGCTTCTGACTAAGGTAGAATGAGGGTAATAACAATAGGACACAGGCAAGGTGTCACTTTTTCCGATTCTTTATGAGTCTTTTGTACCGTCAGTGAAGCACATCTGATGACCTCACATAGTTACAATTATGGGTTGACCTTTTCACCACTCATACAGTGGTAAAAGAGCTGGAGAGCAGGAGTGTGCTCTGTATGGCCCTGTGGTTAAATGACTCAGATTGAGCTTTTTTATTGCTTAGCATGCATACCCTCAGGAGTTATAGCACAAAGGGAAAGGGGAGCAAGAGCCACTTTATCTCAGTGTTGTGATTTTGTCTGGAGTCAGTGATTGGCTGTTATGAACACATATCATGAAACTGTAAAACATGCCTTTGCCACTGCATGATTTTGTGAATCCTGTTGCTGAAACATAATATTTCAGACTGCATGCCAAGTGATTTGTGTATGTCCACGCTCTGGGTTCAAGGAGTATCTCTTGATGGACTCTTATATAGAATTGCTGAATGACACATTGTTACCGGAAACAGCCCTTCATCCCCAAAGTGCTTTTATAAAGTTGTTCTTATCAGAGTAAATGCCCCTGCCCAGCATTTGTAGTGCCTAGAGTGCTTTATGTCCCATTATTTGTGCAGTATTGTATTTCTGTAGATGAGCAGTGATCCAGCTATGGCAGTAAAATCATATTTCAGAGCTGTAAGAGGCCATGCTGTATCTGTTTAAGGTCAGAACATAAAAACAATACAAACATATTTAAATATATGAATTTGTAAATCCCAGTATTCTTTTAAAAGGAAAGTCAAAGCCAATAACAGTTACCAAGCCACATTATAAGAGGATGTAGATTAAAATCAGCATCAATATTAATGAAAAAATCTAAATGCAATGTAAACTTACACATATATAACATCACAACAATGTACAATGACACAAATCTAATAAACAAACCTAAACCTGTTAACATCACTTTGAAAATTCTTCACTGGCGGAAATGAATTGCATTCATATACTTTTTAGTTCAGTTCTTGCCCAGATGGCTTTTGAAGTAAAGGCAAAGCGTCCTCCTCCAAAAAAACAAAAAACAAACAAACAAACAAACAAACAAACAAAAATAGACCCTACAGGTCATTTGTTCCTACCATCTAATATAACCCACAGGAGCATTATGTAAATTAGCGCCCCTACTCGTACAATTCCCAAGTGAGGAGACCGCTGTTCATTTTCGTGTGTTTAGGTTTCGTTTTCGCTTTCCTTTCTGCATTTTTATTATTGTGAACATGACGATAAAGGTCCTTATTGTAACATTAACCTAACCTTAACCTTTTCCTAAACTGAGCCAAGTAGGTTTGGTCCCTGAAAGTAACCAAACTGCGACTGGTTTGAGAGTTGTCTGTGCACATCTACAGCTTTAAGAAATGCCTATGTGTGCCATATTATGTGAGTCATATTAGAGGGAAGCAACAATTGACCTATGTGGTTGTCTGGGTTGGAGGATGTGTTGAGTAAAGGACAGGCCGCCATCTGTGGTGGCAGTTAAAACCATACTCTTTACATTTAGATTGTCTACAGACCATAAAATGATCGATGTTCGTCTGTATGGCATGTCAGTGTGCCATTTGTTCTGCATATAGCTCATACAAAGCCATGCATATTTCATAAGGCTTAAAACAGGAATTGCATCCGGTCTGTTTTATTAGCATGTTAATCCCGCTGCAGATTTGCTGCTTGCACTTCAGTCTGATGAGCGGCTAGTTTCCATATAGAGACAGCACGCACTTCATCTCTTCCTTTTAAAACACATCACCTTTCTAGCATGGAGAGGTCTTGGCAAAAGGTGTATTGAGAAAGAGAAGGCTTGTTGTTATTTGGGTGATAAATAGTTTAAGAAGACAGGCTTTGTCTTTGGCCTCTGATCAATCGTCCCTCAGACAAAATCAAAACACTATCTCATCTAAATCTCATCTAATTCCGTGCTCTTCATCTGATGCATATCTGCATAATGACAATGTTCTTTGTTGTGTCATTAATCTAATTTGTTATGTTTTCCTGAATTGTCATTGCCAAGCAAATTATCTGGAATAAGCAACACTCACCTTGTAACACGGTGTTTAGATGTTTCCTCTGAAGTAATGGCTTACTTCAAAGGGGGCTCTGTTGTCAAGTTTGTAAAGCTCTCTTTTTTCAATATCCACGCAGAAGATGAAAGCTGCTGTATGAATTCAAATTTAATTTGTTCAGTCATCCATTAAAACGGTTTGTCTGTCTCCCCTGCCACCCTTCCACCACCCGCCCTCCACACTCCCTCTCTCACTCTAGAAAGCTGTGTGGCAAATTGGAACTCCAGCATTGAATGACAATGAGTAAAAAGGGGAAAAATACATATTGAGGGCACAGTGAACTTAAGCAATTAAATTAAAAAGTTATTAACTTTGGAATGAGGGACACTGCTCTCTTTCCCATCACTGCCTCCAGCCAGAGGCTTCAAAGTTCAAGGAAACACACAGAAAGAGAAAGAGGAGAAAGGAAGGAGAAGGAAAAGACATTTGGAGAGAAAGAAGTGGAGACACAGAGAGGGAGACAAGAGAAATCGGCAGAGGTGACAGTGAATGTCATGGAGCCCTGAGCAGAGGTATCTTCTGGAACGACTTTTGTTCTCACTTTATGATACTGGCAAATAGAATGATGAGGTTTCTATTCTTCTGAAATTTGAACTTTTGCATGTGTGTGTGTGTGTGTGTGTGTGTGTGTGTGTGTGTGACCTTGTATCTAAAGAA
>OMKZ01015371.1:12458-28907 GCA_900302535.1 Neoniphon sammara | reverse complement strand
GGAACGACTTTTGTTCTCACTTTATGATACTGGCAAATAGAATGATGAGGTTTCTATTCTTCTGAAATTTGAACTTTTGCATGTGTGTGTGTGTGTGTGTGTGTGTGTGTGTGTGTGTGTTAAAGCCTTACACATGGGTGCATGCATATGTGTCTATGGATGCACACCTGCTCATTAGATCATTACAACATTATTGTCTTTAGCTGGGGCCTGGCTTATTGCCACTCTCAATGCCGCAGCCTATCCCTAAGTCAGCATCGTGGTAGCATTGTGAGCCCAAATTCCAAGGGAGTGAGAATCAAAGTTAATTAAGCTTTTGCTGTGGTTTGCACAAATAATAAGTAATGGGCTGACTACTAATTAACCTTAAAAAACTGCTTCCTTTCAGTGCAGTAAGTGATATTTAGAACTATGTCGGCCTTGCCTTGCATAATTAGTACTGTTCTACCAAGCATAACTAATAGCTCCACCATATGATAATGGTCGCCTATGATATATGGGAGACAGTATTTGCTTTTACAGTATATAGTTATGATGAAATGCTTATAGTGCACTAAAATATTTTAGTGTGTGTGTTAAAGCAGAAGTAATACAAATGAAATGCAATGTAAGTGTTGCAAATGCCTTCTCATTAGAAAAGAATATCTTTCATATCTTTTAAAATTAGTGATTATCAGATTGTATTAACAATTTATTTATTTATTCCGTGATAATAAAATGACATTTTGATCATTTCTGTTCTGCAGCATTTATGAACACTGAAATGCTGACTTTTTACCTATTCGGCTCCTCTGTCTCTAATTTATTTATTTATACTAATTTTAGGTGTACCTTGTAAGTGCCTGGATTGCCCATGTTTAGAGTTAAAAATAAGTGAACCTAAAATCAGCCTGCTGTGTCATCAAGTAACACTTTGTGCACTTTTCTTTTTACCCTGAATAAGAGTGGACCTTGGGAACATTCGCACAGTATTTATGGTGATTTTCCAGGGTATGCAGGTACATTGTCTGGCTCTGAACCCCAACCACAGCAACCTTATTCCCTACTGTGCAATTTTAATGTCAGACTACTACCTGTTCCTAGTCATATATCTCCTTTGCACAGTCCTTTTGTGGATGGAAACTGTATTTCTCTCAGTTTTCATGCATGCAGCACATATTTGCATTTGAAGATGTCACCCTCATCTCATGAAATTCCAGTACACCAGGCTCCAAGATAACACAAAGACTGGGAGAAAGTAAGAGGCAGGCAAGAGGTTAGATAGAACATGTTTAGGAAGGTACAGAAAGAGAGAACTAATGAGGTGGGTATGGAGAGAAATTCTGTTTTTTTGTTTTTTATTTGTTTTCATGAATATGTCTTGCCCAGGATGAGAATAATCATCCATAATCCTCTGTGCTTTCTTTTGCTCTCCTCTGACCACTGGCATAATTTCCTTGGTCTTTTTCCTTCCCATTTCTCAACCTTTCTGCCCCTCATTTTGTCTTAATATGTTGCAGCTAAGTTTCCCATTTCAAACGCACCAGCCCCTCTCATACACCACTGGTATTCCCTCCTCATTTTGTGCCCTTTTTTTTTTTTTTTTTTTTTTTTTTTGCTATGTTCAGGTAGCGTAGGACCACATGAAGAATGAGCATCTGGTTTCCCTGACAGCCGCTATGCATCAGGGTCTTTCGCCATGGCCCAAACCCTATTAGCCAGAGCACAGCCATGTCAAGCAGGGGGCAAAGTCGATAAGCAAGGGCCCAAACAGTGGTGTACCAGCCAGCGACGTTCAGCACTGCAACACAGGAGCTGCTGTTACTGCAAATAAGCAGCCTTATAACCCTTGATAGGCTGCTAAAACAGAGCTGTGGGGAGATAAGTCTGATGGAGGAAGAGAAAGGGAAAAAGGTAAACTATGAAGATAAAGCAAGAGGGTATTTAAGGATAGAGCACTAGAGACAGGATGAATTATTGTAGCAAAACAGATTCAGAATTTAGGTAAAAAGGGGTCTACATGAACCTTATTAACACTGGAGAATCCTCGGCTCTCTGTGCATCTTGGGAAGAGCCTGTTAATTAGCAGGTTCTGTACACTGTGATATTCCCCGTGCCACTGATCACACATTGCTGACTAAACATTAATCTCCTCTAAATAATCCCCTTATTATTATTGTTTACATGTGTTTGACCGCGCTGACCCACAGATGGCACCGAGGTCCAGCAGTCCTGCTCACACTGACCCTTGAAGGGTTAAACCACATTCACACCAGATGTTCCAATAAGGGGCCGCGACCTCTTGATGCCCCGCAATCTGTGTCTGGGAACGGCGAGCACAGAGCACACAGGTGGCCTTTCTCAAGACCCTCTCCTTTGAAACAGAAAGATGATGGTCTGGCTGACAGAACAAGAAACCGCGAAGAAGCAGCCCTTAAAAGATTAATTGGTTATAAAGTTTTACTGCAGTGCTAGGGCCTTTTTTAAGCTGTGATAGATCACACAAACTAGTATCCTGTGGAGAGAGACTCGAGGGTTCAGCAGTGTCATTCTGTGTTATATTTCGCACCGATAACAAATTAAGGCACTTTCTAATCACTTTCTGAGCAAAGGATAATGTTTAGCTGTATTGTTTTATATGGTAACACTGTATGAAGCTTGGGGATGTAAAATGTTATTACATCTGTCTCGCTCTTTAGCTACTGAGGAATGTACTGCAAGAGCAATCGGATGCAGTTGTAAGTGTAGCTTAAAGCAGCAACAAGGAGTTTTTAATTGGTTATGAAACTGTCTCAATTTAATGCCTGATGCCTCTATATGACCTACATAAGCAAACAAGGCGATCAGCAAGAGTATTGATTATTTCTATATGGTTATTCAAAATGTCTGCCACCAGATTGGATTCCCTGCGAAGTCAGACAACACAATTTACTGCAGGTAGACCAGAAGAGCCTGTGTTTACATTACATGTAGCGCTGTAGCATGAGGGAGTGCAGAGATGTTACAAGGACGAGGGGAGGACACTTCTCTTCATTATTGTAACGTAAGTAAAATTAGACTTGTTGTCAGCTTCCAGACTCATTTAAAAAAAAAGACGAGAGAAAAAGAAAGGGAGCGCCAGTGAGCAGCAGTGGTCGAGGGAGCAAGAGACAGAATGAAGAGTGCTAGTGGCAGTGGCGAGCACAAAGCAACTGAATCATTTAAATAAAACATTATTTTCTGATTTTTTCACAGCGGTTACATTCTAAAGCACAAATAAACATGTCCACACCTCCCCACAGCCCTGCAGGAAGTTGGTGGTGAATGCAGCCTTACATGTAACCTATGTGTATGAAGAGTACTAAAACATGTAATAGTACTAAAACATTGTAATATGCCATCGGCATATTACAATTATTAATCTTACATAGCCACAAATAGACATTACATCATCGCTATGCATCCTGCAAACAGGTAGTCTCTCAAGCCAGACATGTTGGCTCCCACAATTTCCAATGCTTTCACCTAAGTCTGTACTTCTGAAGCCCTGGAAATGAGCAGCAAAATAAGGCGGATATCCAGTCATTTCTTCACATCTGTATCTCCTGTGCAGACACGTAAATAGCTCCTACTGGAAACCAAGTTAGTCGAAGCCTAGCTAGCTAGCTGCTGAGCAGAAATGGAAACTTGAAAAGATATTTTCAATTCAACTCTTTCCAAACTTTGCAAAATTCATTCCGTGACAAGCGAGGTTGCTCCTCACTGTAGAGACATCTTTTATGTCTTTCAGTTTCTTCTTTCTATGGTTTCGTCGGTGTATCATCCATGCTAGCTTGCTGTCTCTGTTGTTTCCGAGGGGAATACATTGTTGTGAACACTGTATCATGATTGGTTGAATACTTTTCAGGTATGAAGAGTTTTTCCGATGGAAAAACTCTTCATGGACTTATCTATGGAGCATTTAAAGATTGTGGAAGAGATAGTCTGGCTGGAGAGACTAGCAAACAGCTGTTCAAAAAAGAAAAATATGATTAAAAATAAGTTGTGGCTTTCTTTCACTCACTTCCAAAACAAATGCATGCAGTAATTACGACGCGAGGCGGTGGTGCTCATGGGAAATACAGTCTTCATTCCCTGCAAATGCTGCCGCTTTTGTCCACAGGGGCCGCTAAAATCAACACAAAATGAAAGCTGCTTGCAGTAGTTTTTTTGTGTTTCCATGGGCTTCAGCACATCACAGACATACTGTAGTGTGTGTGAGACAGACTTAGTGCATGAACCGATCACACATGTTTCTCGTCTGATGCCCATCCGTTCTCCCGTTCCCCCCATTCCTACACTTCAAACATGCCTCAGGGGAGCGGCTTCAAAAGTACAGCATCACAGCACGCTTTTTCAGGACTGCCACAGAGTCCCAAACCAGCCAAGAAACAGACAGAAAGTTTCTCTCCAGCTATTTGTTTTAAAGTTGCCTGTATTCAGGGGGAAGAGATTCCTCATGTCATTTATTCTCCCCTTACCTGACCTCATTTTTATCTTCTTCTACCCCACTATTGCACTTCCGTTCACTTTTCCCCTCTGTGTTCTTCCCTCTTCTCTTTCCCTCCCCCACTCTTGCTTCATTCTGTCTACCTGTTTCTTTGCAGTGTGCTCAAACACAGTAGCTTAAATCATATCAGGGATTGGAGCTTAACGTGTTGCCAAGTGCTATCCATTATACTGAAGCAGTGCTGCAGTGTTGTCTCTTTTTTCATGTTTTTTTCATAATTCTGCTTTTGCCTCCATTAATCCCCCTCTCTCTTCGCCCCTCTTTTTCGACATAAACTCAATTTCCTTCATCATACTCATTATCTCCCCATTACATCCGCTCTCTCCCCTGCTGTAACACCAACCACCCCTGTCTCCTTCCCTTGATCCGCCAGCCCTCTATTCCAACTTTCTCTTTTCTTTGCTCTTCTCTCAACTCCTGCTATCATACATCATCCTCCGTCTCCTTGCCTCTCTGAACTAACGCCCAATTTTCTTCCACCATTCTTATTCCTCTTCTTCCTGCTTTGTCTAGCCTGTTTCCTTGTCCTTACCAGAGTGGTGGCAGCTGACAGACTGTCCCCTCCCGTCCTGTTTCAATCTACTTTTCAAAGAGAGACAAGACATTTAAAGGCATTCCCTAACATCTTCCTTCTCTCTCACCTTTCTTTTTCTTTTTTTTCCAGGAATGGGTGACAGCCACAGACCTGCTCATCTCTTTGGACAGGCTCAATACCTTTGGAGATGAGTTCTTCAAGGACGCCAAAGTGTTACGCTCGTACTTCTACGCCATCTCCGATTTCTCTGTTGGTGGCAGGTAAGAGACACCTGAAAAATTGCCCTCCAGGACCATGTCACCCTGCATACCCATCAATCCCTCCAAAATCTTTAGAATGAGTCACCTCAGAGTTTAACCTTGTGCTCCGTCTAAGGAAATAAAAAAATAAAAACAACCTAATGTGAGCTAAAAGGCTTCGCCCTTTCCTTTGAGTGATAATGCTATTTCGCTTCCTAGCTTGTGAAGAAATAGTGCAAAAAAAGTTGCAGCTTGGAGCAGCGTCCCGTTGCAAATATAATGCACCACATATAAATATTGCATGCATGCACACACCTGCATGGACACACACACTCAGACACAAACAGACTCACTCACGCTTTTTCCTGTTTACATAACAGACAAGCAGACTTAGCAGCGGCTTTATCCTGGACAGCAGATTGTAAGACTGATAGAACATCTTGATGTCTGCCAAGTTGCCATCAGAAGGGAATAGACCAAGATAATCCTCCTTCCTCCTTCCAGTTCTCTGGGTTTATTACTCACAGTAATGAGAGAGGACGTGGCGCCAAGGACCAGGGTGTACCTTGGCGCTGCAGAAAGAAGTGGACGATTAAGTAGTTGAGATGAAGCCTTCACGAAGAATACAAACTTGATCTGACACCTGTCATAAACACTTAGGATCACCGCAGCCGCATGACAAATGACCCACCAATGTCGCAACACCTGGGGGAGAGAGGCGCATGACAGCATGTTAGCCTTGTACCAACTACATTCACCTTTACAGCTCATGTCTTGTGACCAGGCCCCTCCTGCTCTTAAACAGCTGAAAGACTCCCAAAATATTCCCAGAAAGTAGTCAAGCCATCATGACCTATGGCGACTCAAGAAATCTGCTACAAAAATATTGTGCTACAACTGCAATGCCAACAATCCGCATGACAGATGGCTGATTGTGCATGTTTTCAATCTCACATAGTATGAACAATATCAGCTATTCTGCCCTTGAATGGCACATCCGCAGCCCATGCAGTTCAAGTCATCTCTCTCACAGCATATTTAGTCTGACTTATTACTGGGGAGCTCAGGTCTACTTTGCAGTGCATTCTAGCAGATAGCTGATATGTGGGTTGAAGGCACTTTAGAGTTACTAGGTTGTTGTCGCCTCGACGACAACAGAAATAAACTGGGTCTGAGCCTCAGGCAAGCATACGTCTGGATCCGGGACAGCTGGCTAATTTTGACAGAGCCTCCCTCTCAGTGACAAGTCCCTGTCCCCCATCACAGCCACTCAACAGAACCCGGCAACAGTGCCAGGAAATAGTACAGAGCACCAGGAGTAGCAGCCACCTCCGCGCTCTTTGTGCTTCAGAGGAGATAGGCTTTCCAAATTCAGGGGAATAGGAAGTAATTAGCAGATATTAACTGTCTCGTTTCAAAGGTGGTGTTAATAGATTACACTTCTTGTATAAGTGAATATTGTTTTTGGTCTTTGGGAAAGTTATATGGCACACCTCAATATGGTGTGAATGTGCATATGCATAAAGTACACAAGCACACACCTGCATAGACAATAAATCAGACATGAACATAAGCACTGTTAGCTTTTACTTACACTCTGGGATAGCTTCAGCACACTAGCACTGAGTGCTTAGTGGAGTGCAGTCACTGAAGGGGATGAAAACCCCACCACATCTCAGGCTATGTTTATGCCAGTGAAAGGTAATGGAAAGTGACAACTCCTTACGGTGAAAATACCTTCTCACTTTCCCCTCTCCCCTCCCTTCGACTCTCCGTTCATTTCCCCGTGCGTGTGCATATGGATGTCTACGCTTGTTTATACGTGCGAGTAAGGAGAGAGTAAATTTCTACTCACACATCCTTTGCACGCACACACATGCAGCCATCTGTCTGTGTCTCCCTCAGATGCAAGTGTAATGGCCATGGCAGTGAGTGTGTTGAAGGCGAGCACGGGGGCCTGGTCTGTGCCTGCCAGCATCACACGGTGGGAGTGGACTGCCAAAAATGTCACCCTTTTTACCAGGATAGACCCTGGGCCAGGGCCACCGGGGACTCCGCCAATGAGTGTTTGAGTGAGTACTACTGGATCGTTGTCGCAAAACGACTGGGTGCAGCTTATTACAAAACCCGCAGTGCAATGTTCAAGCCATCAAACTTTCCAGAAAATCTATCAGTGTGCCAGCTATGTCCATCTAGGCTGAATGCTTAAGGCTTTCATCAAACACAGCTTTGACTCTTGCTGCCGTATCAGAGCTAAAGCAGTAGCGTAGCGTAGCGAATGGGCAACTGCAGTATGACAGTCGAGATTTGAGTTGATAGAAATTGAACATTTCAGTGGCAAATTTCAGTCGCAATCCAGTGTGTTGATCTCTACTTCACACAGCATTTACCGACTATTTGGCTGACACCAAATCAGAGCTATCAATTTTTAACTACAAACACTGAAATTAATTTTGAGGTTTTGTTTCAGAAACGCCGAACGAAGGTATTGTAAAGCCTATAAATACACATCACACACATGAGTAAAATCATCTCCTTTGAAGAGAATATATTTGCATATATTCACATTAGCCTCTATGTTTTTGTGGAGATTTGTATGTGTATGTGTGTGCTCACGTGAGTGTGTTGGTGATTGCATGTATACGCACAAGTTTGCACGTATTCACGCTTCAATAGTTCTGTATGTATGAATTAACATGAATATTATCAAGTTTGGCTTATCACACACTGTGTGCCTTTTTGAAAGCAGCTGAGGATGAATTGTAATTGGCTGAGGGATAAAAACCATGAAGGAGAGTGGCCCATTAATTGTTTTATATACTGGATTCTGTTAAGCAACAAGCCTGTTTTAATTACTCTTACTCTTGGATCCAAGCAGATGGTGTCTGAAATAGACAACTGCACCCAACCTAATGAATGCAGTAGGCTATATTAATAAATAATTACATACCCTACAATAGACCCAGAATGTGGAAAGGTAAAAATGAATGTAATTGCACATCTCTGTGACACAAAACTCATTTTGCTTCAGTTTGCCCCAGTGCATTAGTTGCACATGCATAAATAGATGCACATACTGTACATAAATAGTATGTTAATAGTTAATAATATTTAAAAAAAAACTTATGGCCACATTTTAGGCTAAGTGATCGGCTGTTCATTGAAAAAAGACTGAAAATGTTTGAAGATTTAGAAATAAAACAACTTATTGATTTCTAATGCCACCTTTTGATAATTCTATTCAATGCTTTCTCGTGTTTCACACTAACGTAATGTTTTTGAGTTGAAATTCATTTGGGGGCTTTTCTAAGCAAATATTGCTATATTAATTGTGATTAATTGTGATTAATTTGATTAATTATTCAGCATACAATGTAATTAATTTGATTAAAAATTTGAATCAACTGACAGCCCTAAACTACATTATTTGGACAATTTTTCAATACATTTTCTAAATAAACCCATACACTGTACAGTAACAATAATGCATAGCAACAAACATATGGTCATGCATATGTAAACCTCAATTTTTGCATAAATAATGTCTTGAAGGCAGGGTCATGCAAATTTGAGGCAGTAACTCATATGTGACCACTTTGCAACATCAAGTCCAGTAACTCTACTACAAAAAGTCTTTTGAAAGGTGGTATTAAGTCAAAACAGTTGTGTACACTGTAATCATTTTGGCAGTTCAGAATGACTGCTATCATTGCTGACAGAAGCAGACATTATTGCCAACAAATCTGGCAAGAAGCAAACAGGGTATTTCATCCAAGAATAGCTTTCAGAGACGGTGTCTGAGGACAGAGAATAAACTTTAACAGATTTTTGTCCATACAAAGGTATGAGCAAAAATTTGTATGCATGACCTGGTTGCATGTATGTGTTAGGTTAGGTTTAAAGCACCATGCATCAAAGTAATGAGAACAAGAACTAAGATAAGTGCTGGATTTTCCAAAATAAGCAGTGTGCCATACAATTTGAGCTCAATGTACCATACAATTTCAATAAGCCATTTTCAATTTTCGGTGCCATGCAATGTCTCTCTTGCCTCTTTAGCTCCTGGCATCTTTATATAGGTTCTTATCATCCTGTTCTTTTGGCACTACAGACAGCATAAATGCCACTGTGAAGATTTGCACCTGGTTACTCACATTTGTTGTCTGCTCTCCTCTCCAAATAAATCACCTACAGCCCTGTGTTCAACACATGATGTGGCCATCTTGTGAGACGCAACTGCAATACACTTGCAATACTTTTGGGAACAACATCTGTCTCGTTTTCTCTCTCTCTTTGTCTTGTGGTCTACATATGTACATACAGTATATGTCGTCATATTTGTATATGCAAACAATATAAATCAGGGATCAATGTCTTTGAAAAGATACATCAAAGCTGCATTTCAGGAAAAGATAACACTGCATAGCTGTACAGATGAATGACAGTCAAAAAACTAAACTAAATTCTTCATCGAGACCCCAGGTTGAGCAAATATCATAATGTTAAAGTCTCTTCCATGCAGTTTCCATGCTTATAAAAACAAAAGCTGAAAGCCAATCAGCTTTACTTGTGGAGGACCTGAGGCATTCAAAAACACCAATAGAGGCAATAATCTGATAACTAGCAAATGCCAAGTTATGTCTATTTCATGTTTACTCCGAAAATAGAGAAAATGTTCATCGATTCCCCTGGCTGCTCCAAGGTCAACAGCACAAGATTCTTTAAAGAGCATCTGTTCCACTGCATTCATCATCATCTTACACCCATTGCTGCACAGCTCCGTTCTACTCTGAGAC
This sequence comes from Neoniphon sammara, assembly GCA_900302535.1. NCBI lineage: Eukaryota > Metazoa > Chordata > Actinopteri > Holocentriformes > Holocentridae > Neoniphon > Neoniphon sammara. The sequence goes on along the minus strand of OMKZ01015371.1, from coordinate 18,830 downwards.
ACACTTATGCCCTTCTGGTTAGCAAGAGTGTGGTATAAATTCTCAAACTAATATCTGACTATTTAGGCCCTACATAATAACATAATAAAGAGGAAAGGAATTAATCTCACACAATATTGCATTACACAACATGCATGGTTAAAGTATCAGCAAAATGCCTAAAAATGACTGCAACTCACTACTGGAGTAATTCCGCTTGAGTCAAGAAATTATTCTGGTGATCCTTGATGTGGTAAGTTTGTGAAGGAACGTTCCACATTTGGAGAGTTGGCAGCAATATTATGTTTCTATTTTGGCAAGAGAAATTATTTTAGCCTCCCCACAGACTGTTTAATAGAACTGACAGGTACTGTATAGTCAAAACATCCTCCAACCCACACGACCACATGTGTTGTTTCTTCCTACCTTCTAATATGACCCACAGAATACAAGCCACAGGACCGTTTCTTAAAGCCGTAGCATGCGCATATTTCGCCCAAAACAGCCATTGTTTGGCTATGTTTAGGCACCGAAACTATTTCGTTAAGTTTAGGAAAAGGTTAGGGTAAAGTTATGTTAAGGACCTTCATCGTCATGGTCACAATAACAAACATGCAGAAACAAATAAAACAAAAATGAAAACAAGGCCTAAATACATGAAAACGAACACCGGTCTCACTTCATTCAGGAATCTAACATGGGTGTGAGAGTTCTGTGTTTTTTTGGATCTATCCACCACCGCGAGAAAGTCCTACGTGGACTTTCACGCTCTTTCTGCTACGTCGCTTACTGCAGTTAAGGGTGCTGATTTAGGAAATGATCCTATGGGTCGTTTGATAGGGCAAGAACAAACACAAGAACAAACTGCTCTGTGGCCAGGATGGAACCAGCGTTGTTGAATCTGATGTGTAGCATTTCCAAGGGAGGCTGAACATTTCGATTCATCAATAGTTGGAACACACCCTCCTGTCCTGAAAATGGAGACCACCACCCCTGCATGCCTATCAAAAGCCACTGTTCCCAAAACCCATACATTATAAAAATGTGTTTCTCATGATATCCCAACAATATCAAAAGCTCTCAGCATTTCAGAAATCCTTCACCACCATTACTTCGCCACAGAGGAACTACCCAGGTAACCTCTGCTAAGGAGATGGGCTCAGACCTTTTGAACCTTCCAGCACTGTCTTCTGAGCAGAGAGGATGTCTACCAGGTTTAAGAGTTCCAAAGTGCTCCTTGCACCTTCCATAGATGTCCCCATTGAAGGTCAGCTTTTCCTCTGATGAAAACAGGCTGGGGAATGTTCTGCCTTCATCTGCTGAGACTCTTTTTGACCCAAAATTCATGCATTGTAACCTCTTCAAACTCCTCCCACACTCCTCCCAGCAGGCAATTCTGGCCTGCTGGTACTTCCAGGCTTAGTCAGAAGTTCCAGGGTCAACCAGGCTCAGAGGGCTTCCTTCCTCAGTTTTACAGCCTCCTTCACTGCCAGCGTCTGCCAGCGGGTTCTTGGTTTGTCGCCATGACAAGCATCAATGACCTTATAGCTACAGCTCCCTGCAGCACCTCCCATGACAAATAAATAGGGTCCATTCTGATGCCATGTCCCCAACCTCTGCCAGGATACGGGAGAGGAAAAACATTGGTCCTCCAAAAGGCATTCCCATAAACCCTTGCTTCACACCGGGAATTACCAGGCAGCCTGCCTTATCATCTGATGAAACTCACCACCAGATGATGACAAGGTCATAGCTCAGACCCTTGAATAAGAAAATATAGCCTCATGTCTGATGGGACAACTACAAAGCCAATCATCATCTTTTCCCTGAGGTGCTTTGGTACCATGTGCACTTATGAACCTCCTTGTCTTAAGCACATATGCAGTAACAACAGTGAGTGTTTTCCTCTCAGCAACATGCAGTCACATTGCCATGCCTGGTGAAATCTGCACTCTACTCAGTGCTCCTGCATTGAGTGCATGATGGCAGGATTCATGAAGTTCATATAAACATACAGTATATTAGTTCAGAGTTTAGTTTATTGGTGTGGGTGTGAATTAGGAAGTGGAAATGTTTATTCAGAATTTCCTTTCAATAGGCTAATGGTGTGCGTCTATGCATGTAAATGAATTAGTTTTCCCTCTTTTTCATTTTTTTTGTGGATATGTTAATAGTATACTCATACATGAAAGTGCCAACTGAAAAAAAAACTTGACTGGCTTTTCCCATTGAACTTGGAGGAGATGGGGCAGGATTTGATTCTGTTCCTCCATCTTTGTGCATTGTGCTTATACAAGAACATTCCTGTTGAGCATTTTTGCGGAACAAAAATGCATATTCAGAAAGACATTTTTTAGGAATTATTTTTATGACATTTCCCACCACAGCCAGCTTTGAAAAACTGTGCAGTCTTTACTATGCAGTGTTGTTATTATATTTGACTTAAGGGGATATGTCAGTATGTATGTCAGTTCTAACCTTTGAAAAATTGGAGTATTTAGAAAGATCAAATGATGCTTGGTTTCATTTATTTATTTATTTATTTATTTTTTACAGAGGAGGTGGGTTGACATTGTCTGTTTGTGCAGGTGGTGTGGGGGTGTTCAAGTGTAAAGGAAAAAAATGAAATATGCCACCAGAAGGAGTTAATAAAATCTACCAAAATGAACAATAAAATGCCACAAAGGTTATTATTTTGGGTCTGTCGAGCTCTGATGGGGCTTTACTGGCTTATTCACTTATCTAGCTGCTACCACCTATTGAAATCTGCATGCATACATTCAGCCAATCAGGATGAGCCCACTTAACCCTTGGCTTCTCGGCATATAAAAGGCCGGTTTCCTCTTCTCAGTGTCCACTTTTCTTCAGCACCTGAGATGACAGTGTGTCTGAAACTCTGTTAGATCAATACTGACCACCAAACCACGGTTGGATTACTGTCACCAAGCAGCATGAACACTGCGTCTAGTGCTGTGGTGATTCAAGGGGCAACTGAATGCATCACTCACTTGCTGGGCTCTTTATGCTGCTAGGTGCTGGCAGCATTAGAGGAACTTTGCACACTTTTTGGATCTGCAGCTAGAGTCTGACAAGAGCGATGCTGAAGGCAACAGCGGCCCTTCCAAATCCTCAAACCCCTGCCGGAAGATGAAAACTCTATGCTGTCTGCGGATGATGCCAGCGTCGATGCTTTCTGCCTCCACCAAGGTTGCATCATATTCTTCCATTGCTCTGGCTCCTGTCTTGGGGAAGATTTCCTCGTTATCATAAGAGCAATTGCAGACATGGTCGGGCTGTAGCTTTGACCTCTTGCCCTATCTGATGGAGGCTAGACCAGACTAACAAGGAGACCTGGCTGCCTTTACTACGCTTATACGCATCTTCAGAGCCCTTGAAGATCAAGGCTCCAGTCTCTAACTCGCAGACCTCACCAGACTGGGAGGGAAGGTCCTCTTGTCATGAAGGTTTCAGGGGCAGGTCAGTGTTTGGTCACCCATTCCTGAAATGGTTTCTTCAGGCAGCGAGGCGGAAACATTCAGCGACATGGCCTGCCTTCCAACTTTCCTGTAGTTCTCAAAGCCTATTAGGCAGACCTCTCCTAAAGTGTTATCAATTAAGACAACACTGGTGCTTGCATTGAAGTCAGGATGATTTGTGTGCACTATCTGTCTACTCCAGTTGTTCACTGGTGAGAGGGGGTTTGGGAAGTGCTGCACTGAGACAAAAGCCATCCTTCATAACTAAGAACATCAATAGTTATTTTAGTTCCATGATGATTCAGCAGGATGGAGTTTGTCCTGGAGGGAGAGATTGTACGTGCACTGTCATGCTATGTGCAGCATACTGTAGCATGTGCAGAAGGTTGAATACTGGAGGGAAACTCGGATGTATGACGTTGCACCAGGGACCTCATGAGGGCATGTCTCATATGTAGCACATGTAGCAAGCCCAGTCTTGAAAACATTCTCAATCTTGTTAATAATTAGACTGTGTTTTGTATATATGTAAATCGATGGCACAAACAAAGCTTTGCGATCTTGGTTATATACTGCAGAGCCTCTTCTAGTTGTCTGGCACATGATGAACACCCAGATATGGCTTTCATCATAAAGTAATACATTCTTTTCTGTTGTATTCTATTCAATTCAATTGTATTCTGCTCTTCAGGAAATCTCCCCCCTTTCATGTGAGCGATTATGGTGATGTGATCAGTATGCACATTCTGTCATTTAGTGACTTCTAAGCAACTTTTTGCGCGTGGGAAAATCTGGCAACACAGACTGTTGGCGTTCTGAGTGGAGGTAGCAACTTTTCAGTGGTCACTCCCTTCTGCATCTTGGTGCAAAGAGCATCATGGGCCGGTGTCTTACTTGGGTAGAGCCTCTCCAGTGGCAGGCATATGCAGGCTGGAGAGTTGGCTGCATTGTCCTTAGCAAAGGATTGGGAAAAGCAGCATGGAAAGGAGGTGCGTGTGGGTGGGCAAGTGGGGTTAGGCCTGCCAATTAGGGGGATGGGGATAGCTGTCCTGAGGTCTCTGAGTCAAATGTGTTGGAAAACAGCTTTAGCTCATTTGCTCTCTCCTAGTTCCCCTCTCAGTCATCACTGCTTGTGACCTTCCTCCTCCCACTACACACCACCTTTACACCGTTACACTGTGTGTTCCCTCCTGTTCTTATATGAAAAACAAACCACAATTTAATGCGCTTGATTATGCATTTAATAACCTAAAAGAAAGAAAATTTACTTTATATTGCTCACCTGAAATAGCAGTAGCTGTACTGTTTCTATTGTTTGTTGTTTCTGTTTTACTCATGAGCTATAGACTGAAGCAGCCTGCCTTTGATCAAGGTCAGTCTAAACAAGTGAAGCTGTGATGGGCGGATGCTGTGTAGACATTTCTTGCGTAGGTGGCATACTTTGTTGCCACAGAAACCTGATTCAATGTGTATCTGTTAATGGGTACATTAGTGAAAGGGAGAGGTAGGAGAAGGGAATGGGAAGTGTTCAGTGTTGTGATGCACTTATATATATGTGTAAATATATATTATATATATATATATATACATACACATACACACATACACACTGACAGTTAGATAGATAGATAGATAGATAGATAGATAGATAGATAGATAGATAGATAGATAGATAGATAGATAGATGGCATTAGAAATCAATAAATTCTCCTACCATTAAAAAAGCTGTTGGTTTCTGCAGTCTCTTTTCATTTTTTATCAGAGTAAACTGCTTTCAGAAAGGACACCCAGTGTTAGCCAGTAATGATGCAAGCAAATGCAAGGCGGGAAGTGGAATCAGCAACCCCAGATCAAGTGGACGAACCCTTGTCGAGATCAACATTTTACCAGTCAAAATTAAAATGGGTCTTATAAATGTGAGAGGAGAGAAAAAAAAATGTAAAGGGGTGTGGGAGTTTTCAAGCTGTGTGCAATCCACAGTTACTCGTAAAAACACCAGGCAAATGTAATGAATGCAACATCCATCAGCTTTAGTTCTCAGAAATAACAAAATGATTGGGATGGAAGTCATGAAAAATGTGTTTTTTATATTTTTTTTGATAGGGCAGAACCTCAGAAAGTAGTCAGTGTCTACTCTGAACACTTAACATTTCCTCGACACATATTTGCAAAGCTCTCGTCACTTGGCTTCAAAATTACCTGATCTGAACATCATTTTAAAAGCAATAAAAATGAGATAACATTCTGACTACGGCTCTGCGCCTCTTCAGGTCTCTTCTTTCGCACAGGGATTCATGTTTTTATCTGGGACTGCTTGTCGCACTCAAGCAAGTGACATATCAAGGGTAACATGCATTATGGATACGCACTGGGCAGAAGAAACCGGTCTAAATAAGCCAACATGCTTGCCATTATATTTCATCATTAAATATGTGTGTATTATAGGCACATTGGGAAAAAACATTCTTTACAAAGTCTGTTTTAGTTGAGCATTGTATGCTTAGCGCCATTAATATTAAGCCTGTACTTTCTGCACTTTTAGGTTCAAAAGCAACTAGTGATCATTCTTCCCTCCATGAAATATGATGAACACTGTTGAGGCTCCTTAATAACAGGAAGGAATAATCATGCAGTTATTGCCAACTCAAGAGAGAGCTTGATTCATAATAAAATGGGCAATTTCCCCTAAATCCCCCCTTAGGGTAACTGGTAAACTAAGGAGGGATTTGATGTGAGGGTATGAGGACTGTGATTGTGTGTTATCGGCTGAGTAATTTGCTCTTGTATAAACATGCATTACTGTTATCTAAGTGCCCCCTGACAGCCGATTGGCTCCTCATTAGGCCTGTGTGAAATGAGATTAGCAACGAGCCTCGAAATTATGATCCAATCCCAGAACACATAATCTCTCACACAT
>OMKZ01015371.1:0-12438 GCA_900302535.1 Neoniphon sammara | reverse complement strand
TCTCCCTCTCTCTCTCTCTCTTTCTCTCTCTCCTCTATTTCTGTCTCTCTTTTTACCTGGTTGCCTCTCCTTGTCACCGCTCCCTCTCCTCTCTTCTAATCCCTCCTCACTCGTTCTTTTTGTCTCTCCCTCTCTTCCTCTCCGTCTCCCTGCCAGAGTGTAACTGCAACGGCAGATCAGAGGAGTGTGTGTTTGACATGGAGCAGTATCGGAGCACCGGCAGTGGGGGGCGCTGTTTGAACTGCAGAGACAACACGGACGGGCCCCACTGTGAGCGCTGCAGAGGGAACCACTACAGGAGATCAGCACAAGAGCCCTGCTCGCCCTGCTACTGCAACAGCAACGGTAAAGAAGACGCACCGCTCTGAAACATCATCGGGAAAATTACTGTCATCATTAGTGTGATCATTATCATCCATGCTGCCATTACCAACACCCAAATAAGGGTGATATTTCCTTTTTGAGTGCATGAAAATGAGCTGCGTGCATGCAGACATGAGTAAGACTTAACCAGATGAAAAGGACTCATAGGATTAATTGTGGCATGTTTCAAATTTCATGGCCAGAGCCTTAAATTATTAAAAATGCTGCGTTCAGATTTCCTCCAGGCCATCGACTACTCGTGGGCCAAACCATCACAAGAAAAAAAACTGGAGCTTTCTAGAATTCATAATTTATACGTGTCATGTTCATCGCATGTCTCGCACATCTCATCAGATCCATCCTAGTCCTTAAGAGTCCCAAATGTCCATTAAAGAATGCATGGCTGTACTCTGCCCTGTTGTTGATCATTGATCTGGCTGACCCAATGCTATCAACGTAAAGGGCCAGTGCGCTTTAAACACAGACTAATTTTAGGTTGATGGATATTTAATGTCTGGGCTGCCTATTATACCATTTATCACCTCTTAATCTCTTTCTCTCTATCTATCTATCCATCCACACATACAAACCATGGCTAGTCTTTTGAATGTGTTTGGTATATAGGGTGAGGTGATCCCTCAGAGCTGTTGGACTCCATTACACTGATCAAAGGCTCTAGCAGCCTCCATCCTGCCTTGTTCCCTCTTATGTCCACAGTGCTCCAGCTGGTCTTTCTTCTCCGTTAACCACATCTACAGTATGGTAGCTACAGTACAATGCTGTGTTCCTCCAAGGTTATCCGGCCCTTTCAAGCTCATCTGTGGGATTTTGGAACAGGAATTCAGTAATAGGGGCTCAGATAGCCTTGTCAGGAAAAGTTATTAATGATATATTGATCTACTCCGTGTACTTTACCACCTAGGCCCATCGGATTCAGCTTTTGCTCTGTTCTTTGAAAGTGGTCCCTTTCCTATTTCTTTCTGCACCGTGGCCCTTCTCTATCACTTGTCCCCATTGTTGTATTAGCTCTTTCTTATTGTATGAATCATCCTTCCTCTCTGTCTACCCTTTGTATCCACCCCCCACCCTCCTGCTATCCATTTGCCGTTCCTCCTAGGCTCAGCCAGTCTGCAGTGTGATGCAGAGGGAAGGTGTGCGTGTCTAGCCGGCGTGACAGGAGAGAAGTGTGACACGTGTCAGGCTGGCTTTCACTCGCTCGGCCCTGGCGGCTGCAGGTGAGCAGCACGCGCTGACACAAACACAGATGCGCAAACATAGACACACGAACAAACCCCATGCATACCAAAATATACTCGAGAAGCTGAAACAAAAAGGGAATAAATGCACATAGGAATAAATAAATGTGTAACCAGTGATTTTAGGGGGACAAATTGATTTTAAGACAGGTAGAATTGCTTTTATGCCTAAATCCCAGGGTAAGATATGAGAATGCCTTCCCTGTGAGGCCCTGCACACACACTGTGTGCATGTTTGCATGCAAATTTTGCTGTAGCTTAATGATGCACTGACCCACTGCATAAATTTTGAGGATGAAAAGCACAACTTTCTCTGACCTGAGATCTCTAGAACTGAGGGTATGTCCGTATGCAAGCCTGCATGGATGTGCACGTACGTATACTTGTCTGTGTGTGAGTGTGTGTTTTTCTGTGTGTCTGTATGTGTCTGTGTGCCTGTGTGTGTGTCTGTGCGTGAAGCATGTTGCAGTATTTATATTCAAAAGGAGCCTATCCTAGCTCTCCGTGACCCCACTCCACCTGCTGATGGAATGCTAAGTTGTGCTGGTGTTGAATCGCATATCAATGACTACTGGGTGTTAATATTATTTCTACCCTCTTTAAACTGAAGGCACTGCAACATCAGATAATGGACTGGCTATTACACAAAAGACTTGAATGCTGACATTCCACTTTAGCTTCAACAAACAGAAAAATTGCATGTTTAGTCTTCTGTTTCTAAAGCGTTTCATGAGACATTTCGAGTGATTTGAAAGTAGGGCATGGCTTAAGATGTAGGAGGCTGTACTGGAGAACAACAGTGATCCAGTTCCTTATACTTTCAGTAACTCAGCCTCTCTACCCATCTTCTTTTTGAGCAACATGTTTAGCCACTATTCAGTTTCTAAATCAGAAGTCATTGGGTTTAATGGGATATTACTCCACTTACCATCAAAACTCTGCAAATGATCAAATTTAATGGATATAAGGTGAGTTCACACACACACACACACACACGCACTCACACACGCACACACTTCCCCCCACTCATGCAGAAGGAGCAGGCTGTTGCGTTGAGTTGAGGTGTGAATTACTCAGGTCAGTAGAGCAGAACCAAGTAAAGGCTGCTTGCCTTGGGGATAATTGAATTATTTGTAATAGCACCTCATTAAAATATAGATTCTATGTTACGGTTCCGCAGTAAAGCAATCAATCAATGAAGGCGATCAAACAGATTTTGACATAGCCTAGGTTATTGATGAACAGGTATGTGACCCACACTGCCACTCACTTGCTGCGATTGAGGTTGTTTACACAGCCTTTGCTTCCTATGGAAGGTGTGTTATAGTGCAAGGTGTGTTATATTGTGTCACTAAAACAGTTGTTCTAAAATTAATCACTTTAATTATTGAATCAGTTTGTTTAATGTAAGTTTATTTGTCAGGAACAATGCACAATACACATTAAGGGTGTAAACCGCAAGTTTAAGAAGGAGGTGCGTTTGGACAGAACTGATGACACAGCCCACAGACGTGTCATGGGAATTTCAAAATAAAGGCGTATCTTAAAAATGAGCATATGGATCAATGTTTTCACTTTGCATCGATATATTGGATCGTTGATCATTCAATTGATATATTGATCCAGGTCGATGGATCATTAGACCACTAATAAATATATTGTACCAGAATATACCAAGCTGCTTATTTTCATCTGCTGTCCCTAGGCAGAACAGGCAATGATATAAAGCATGGCATTTAAAGTGATATTAACAGTAAACCCAAATCTAAAACCTACACAACAAGAATATTAATAAAAAGACACAAAACATCTAATCAAATAATAAACACATTAAAGAAAGAAAGAAAGAAGTGACACTGATGACAGTGATGACAATGGCAATGATGGCAGATGCACTGGTGTCGAGGTCAGAGACCCAGATTCCTGCCCTGTGTCAGCAAACATCCACCACGTGTCCTTGAGCAAGACACTAAATCCTTACAGTCTGCAGGGGCACCGTCCTGCAGCTGACCCTTTACTCTGATCTAGGGAGGCGCAAGCGAAAAACAGGATTTCCCTATGGGGATCAATGAAGTATCCCATTACATTATTACGCCGCCTTTCAGTGTCCTTCTCTTAAACTTCTCCCTCTGCAGCCAGGCTCTTGTCTATCTCAGCAATAAATTTATCACCTGTGAAGATGGGCTGGGGCGTGCTAGGAATTCCCACATAAAAGGGTTCGCCGTGCACAGTCGCTGTAAATCTTCCACCTTAACATCACTTGTCGTCTGCAGGCCATGTGACTGTGACCCCAGGGGCAGCGTGGGAGACTGCTCTCCGCTGGACGGACGCTGTCACTGCAAGGCAAACACGGAGGGACAGAGCTGTGACAGGTGAGGCTCGCGGCATCCGTAACGTGCATTTGGTTGCCAAGGTTACCATTGAAATCATGTGCACGAGAGCAACTGCAGCCATTAGCAGTGACATATACAGACTATCATATTCTGTTAAGGTCAAGTCTCAGTCTTACCTTTAAAGAATAAAACAATTAGATCTGTTGTCATGCCTCCAGAAAACGCAACACTATATGTGCTTGTATTTATTTTTGGAGACAATCTGCAATTTACAGCCAGTAGATAAGTCAGAAAAGCCTCAAATAGCAGAATATGAAATAAATCTTGGATCCATTTGGGTCATCAACCATAACTAAGGCTCAAAAATGATCATCAGTTAATGTTTTGGGGCAGTCTAGCCACTGTCTGACTAATAAGACAGTGAATGTGACTCTTGCAATCTATCAGTAACCAAGCCCCTATTACTCCCAATGTCTGTTTCTGTCTGGTTCCTCTGGGAAACAGGATCAAAGAGATAAACTCACTGTGACATTAGCAAAACACACAGCCCCAGGTCTCAAACTATTGAATAATTCTGTATTTCGTGTTTGTTGATTTTTGCTCATTTATTTCTTTATTTATTCTGATTTCATGACTCGTTGAGCGGCCCTTCCTCTTGTGTGATGCGACCAGCGTAGCGGCTGATTTTCTAGCAGTGCTCCTGTCCCATCGATGCGTCACCCAGCGTCTGTAGGTCAGAGCTCAAAGTCCTCGCAGCTTTAGCTCCGTCGTGTCTCCCCTTCTCCCACGCCGCAGCAGAGACTCCCAACACATCAGCTTCAAATGGCGGACAGCCTTGTCTGCAGCGAGCAGCATGTTCTGCCGCTGCTCTGAGAAACAAGAGATTAGTAAAGACTAAGACAACTGCCGAGGACAGCCCAGGATGAAACGCGGGAAGTGACAGCTAGTGGAGCGCGTTGGTGATTTTGTTTGCCTGTGTGTACCTGCAGATGCAAGCCAGGCTTCTTCAACCTGCAGCAAAAAAATCCAGCGGGCTGCCAGTCATGTTTCTGCTTCGGCCACTCCCTGGCCTGCTCGGCGTCTGATCATTATGTTGCTGTCAACATCACTTCTGACTTCACTGAAGGTATCATCTCTCCATAGACTCACCAGCCTGTAACCAGGTTCCTTCGCCACTGTGCTTTTTTGTTAAATCTCCATCCTGCAGTTGTAGTTGCAAATAAATTGATTACCCCAGCTTAAGTTAATAAGATAAATCATGTTTATTTTTTGGATTTCCATCTATCCATGCCATCTAATCCTGGAGCGTTTAACCATCCTGGACATGTCCTCTTAACACAACTCAAGATTTGAGATGTTACTTACCACAGATGTCCTCATCTTTATAATTCGCACTTTTCTGCATGTCAGCAATAGCTATGATTAAAATTTTTTCCACCTTGCTTCTAGATCAGGATGGCTGGACGGGAGAATTTTCCGGCGGGCAGGAGTACCCCCTGCTGTGGAAGGAAGGTGAAGTCTACCTGCTGCCTCTCACTGAGGAAGACATTGGCTTCTACAAAGCTCCTGGTGAGTCGGGAAAGAAAGAGGATAGAGATTTGAGATCATGCACAGAGGCAGATTATTAGGTCATATGGGTGGGTTTCTATCACCAGGCAGATCCTTTATTTTTTTTTTTTACTGTTGTTGACTGTTATTTGATTATAAACCTCAGAGAAACCCCCAAACCTTGTTATTCTTGTAGATATGTAAATGGTATTAGCGCGAGTACATCATCTATAATACCCATAGCTTGTTCCTGTTGTTCCTCGGTGAGATTAATCAGGGTCTTTGGCAATGGGTCATACAGCGGTTATTCTGACACCATTTCCTCCAATCCCTTATCAGGGCCATTAGAAGATAAGGGAATAAGCTGGCCCAGCTACAGGACTTAGGCCCCCCTCTCTATCAGCAGCAAAGGCCTGATGGAATTGGATGTCTTGGCCATGCTGGAGATGCAACAAAGTGAAAATTGGCTTGGTTTCTTCTTGTCTTCCACTAAGTCGGTTCCAGGCGTCAGCTCACAGCCCCTCCAGCCACCAGTCCCCAGCCAGCAGCGAAACAGAAGCAATCCCATTAACTCCACGTCCTGGAGGTTTAATGCCCAAAATGCATGATCACAGAAAAACGACTCCATTTGGAGGCATCTTTTTTTAGAAGGATGAAAAGCTTACAGCTGAAAGAGGATGCGATAAAGCCTGGTGGTCAGGCGTAATTTTTAGAATTTCTTTGAGCATGCATTGTTAAGTCGGTGGATGTGCAAGTCGGAGTGTGTTTGTGTATGCGTGCATCTGTGTGTACACGTGCTTCCGTGCATGCATGCCTCGCCTGCATATGGATGTGTTTAAGTATTAATTTTTATAATAGCATTTTTTTTTGTTGTTTATTTGTTTGTTTTTTTGTTCACGTGGTCCATAAGTCTTGCGTCTCTGCAGGCCACAACACAGAGATTAGTGGCCCAACCGGCCAAGAGCTGCTTTGCGGCCGCTCGCTTATCTTCTTCGTGCAGCGCTTGTTTGTGTTGTTTCTCCACATAATAAAATGCAAAAAAATCTATTGCCTTGCCATCCCTATTAATGATCTCATTTTCTCTTCCCTTTTTTCTTAGCGTTGCATGTGTACAGTTACTTTAAAGATTAGACTGGAGCGGCAGCAGCTTTGGAAGCAGACTCAGCCCTGGAATTCTCCCTCTCTCTGCCACTGTCTCTTTTCTTTTTACTTTTAATTTGTATTTTTGCGCTGTAATCCCTCCACTGTGTTCCTCACCCAAAGCGGCAGATAATTCTGAGTGACAACGCCACATCGAACATCACACAGAATGCAATTTCTCTGATTCCCGTGAATGTGTTTGTCACCACGGTTTGTCTTGGGCTTCATCTGTCATGTAGGGGACGGAAATCAAATCAGATGCTTTTTTTTTATTGAATTGGGAGAGGGAAGAGTACTCGCAATCTGCTCCACCCAGCTCCGCAAACATCAGGCGATGCTGCCGAGCCCAAGCCCAACCAACTCAGCTCAGTTGTCTGGTAAAATTACACAGGAATCCCAGACGTTCTCTCAAATGCCTCGTCTGTGTCTGAGAGGGAGGCCGGAGCACAAGTGAGGGCTGCAGACAGGGTGGGATCAGCATATCGTGAGAGAGACAGAGAGATCTGTACCTGCTAGTTCTCCCTTCCCAATCTGGTGACACGGTGTCACCCAGTCCTGACCCTTTCTTTCTGCTTGACTCCTCACCCCAATTGTGAAGTGACCTCGCCAACCCAGTCTGGACATCGGAATCACTCCCTCTCTCTTGCCCCAGGCTGAAAATGCTTCTATTTAACAGCTAAACTATATCCTCAATATATCCCTCATCTACCATATTTTCTGTCTTGTCTAAAAAACAACTTCTCTTTACAGGGTTCCCACAGTCATGGAAAACTCATTTTCCAGGCCTTGAAAAGTCATGAAATTAAGTAAAACCATTGGAAGTCTTTGAAAAGTCATGGAATTTAACTCTGTAATGAAATTAATTACAGTAATCTTCCATGGATAATCTTCCACATAACGTTTTGATGTGCAAGTCCGACTTTCAGCTGCTGTTGGCATAACGTAATATGCGTTGATATGTGACTGCGTTATGCGCCCTCAATTTCACTTCTGTTCATGTACTTATAGGTGGTGAATGGTCATGGAAATTTTATTGTGGGTCCTTGAAAAGTCATGGAAAAGTTTGTGAAAATGGCTTTACCTTTGCCACTGGATTGTTATTCTTTACCTAACATCTCTTTATCACACGCTGTTTGGTATCACGGTATTATTTGTTCAATGCTTTGACCCTTCTACTCTTATCTGTTGGATGCTTGAACTTTTTTCCTTCTATGCTACAATTGCAATGGGTGACAGCTAAAATCCAAAATGCAAATGTAAACACACTGTAAATACATGTGTGACTCTATGTGCTTATTTCTTGAAGCATGGCAGCTGTTGAGTGCCTGAATGTATGCATGCAGGCATTTGTATGCATGTGCATGGCTGTGTATGTGCGGTTGTGTGTGTGTGTGTGTGTGTGTGTGTATACTTGGGCACGCTCCTCTCTCTGAATCATGTGCCCCTCCACTTGTCCTCCTCCTGGTCTCGGACATCTGTTTGACACAAGGAAAGTTCAAGTCCCCGTGGTGGCACAAGGGTAAGCAGCAGACTGAATACTTGAGCACAGCTACCAGAATTTATCATCGATGAAAATGAAGTACCTCCCTAAGCAGTTGCTTTGACCTGCCTCCAACAAGCATGGCCTCCACTTGAATCCACTGGATGTTAACTGAGGCTCTTTTTAGTGAGCGGAGCTTCATGCTGAAGGAGAAATCATCTGACATCCTTTATCTCAGCCACCTGTTTGGAAACTCTTGACACTGAGCATTTCCATATCTGGAGCAGAGAGCCCAATCTGCTGCAGATATGGATGGAAGGAAGGAAGGAATAAAGAAAGAAAGAAAGAAAGAAAGACAATTTACACAAGGTAATGAAATGAGTGCATGGTTGGTCCTGTGTTTCAGTAGAGCGGTGGAAGAGCAAGAAGAAAGAGATCGGTGAGAGCAGCTCCAGGCCACCTGTCAGTCTGATTCAAGCCGCGGTGGCAGTTAAGAGCCTCACTCAACATGAGCGCTACCTGCAATCAGGCCTGCAAGCAATCCAGCCTGGCAGCCTTCTCGTCTAAACAGGCCGGACAATGGAGAAAGGAGCAAATAAGAAAGGAGACGCAGCAAAGAGAAGAGGGAAAATTGAATAGAGATGGATAGGATGAGATGGACAGAGGGGGGAGGGGGAGTGAGAAAAATGGAACGGGCAAAAAAAGAAAAGACAGAGGCGGACAGAGAGTCATACAACTTACAAGCTATCAGAGTAGAAGAGAAACTGCGTGCTTTTCCTCTTAGCATACGTCTCCTGCGCTGACATTGGTGCCAGTCCTCATCAACAGCCTGTTTGTGGGCTCTGGTCAGGCCTCTGAGCCGGTCTCTGCTCACAGCACACACTGGGCTAGTCTTGCTCTGCTCTGATGTTCACTACGTCCCCTTAAGCGCACCGGCTCCAACACTCATACAACAGACTGGATTCATGTCAAATGTATGAGAGCTCTGTTAACATATTGCTTGTATATGTTCCTCTGTACAGTCCAAAAAAACATCTTAACAAGTCATTTATTCTCATATTCAGGGTGAAAATCTTAATTTTCTTTAAATCTGCCAATGGAATGAGATAATCCCACTTGTTACCAATGCAAATTCACTTGTTTCAGGATTTTTTTTTTTCTAGGAAAAGGTATCTAACAAATGATACTTTCTGGTAACAAATGGCACTTGATTCAAGAAAATTCTGGAAACAAGTTGATTACCGTCGGAAACAAGTGGCATTATCTCATCCTACTAGGAGATTTTTTTCACTTGTTTAAAATAAGATTTTAACACCGAACATGAGATTAAATGTCTCGTCATTTTTAACTGGCAGTGTATGGTGTGTGTATGGGGTTGTGACTTCATTAATGAATCTGTGTTTGCTCATGCCCATGTAATGTACAGTAGTTTAAAGTGGCTCTGGGATATGAAACAGACATTTCTTGCCTGTCTTGCATCCACATGATGGCGTCTTTGGTAGCGCATTACATCTGCAGAGCGTGTCGTACAGTGCTGGACTCTGCACCAGGTCAATACTGGAGTGATTTAAAAGTTAAAGTTTGTCCATCCAGCCTTTCCTCTCCAGACTGTTTGCGCGGTGGTCGATGTCAGTTAGAGCCTCAGTGGGAGTTGTGTTTGTGCGAGGCGGCAGTGATTTAATTGAAACGGAGTTGATTTAATCGGGCTGGAGCAAGTCTAAAGCCCAGATTGATCGTCGGTTCCTCCACTGTTCACCAAAAGTCATCGGGCCGTCTATCAGTTGTTGTGACAGAGACTTTATGTGTCCCTGGCAGGGGGTCAGTGGTGGTGCAGGCAGTGCACATCAGATTATTGTGACAGTGTCATGGAAACAAAGTGGCACAAGCTGATGTTTTTTTCTCTTTTTTCCTTCTCTGTTGTAGTTTCTGCTCAAAATACATGCATGTGTATTTTTCTTTGGAGTGCTCTTTCATACGCACACACACGAACGTTGCACAAAAATGGTGTCGCTCTCTTTCCATATTGTGAAAAGTGACTGATTAACATGTACAAGCAGACTGATGAGCATTGTATGGAAGTATAATGCAGTCACTTCAGAAAAAAAATTGCCCTGTTTTTTTCTGAATTAATGAGATAATTATGTCAGAATTCTGAGGGACAAAATTGATTCTGTTCGTCTGAATTAATAAGATAATTATCAATTTTCACATAAATTCAGAAAAACAAAGACTTTTTTTTCTCAAGTGAATACATTAGGGTTTTACTGCACTGTGACATTCAGTGATACCTAAACTTTATATTAATATTAATTTTAAAAAAAAAAGTTCAAATCCAGGGTAATAAATGAACAGCAGATCACACTTACACATGGATTATTTATTTATTTATTTACTTATTAACTTATTTTATTTCTTTATTTTTGGTGATATATTGCTTTGCAGGAAGGTGCCATTACTGGATGCTCTATTAGGGTTGTGACTAATACTTTGGTATCTATGTCCTCACTTAAGAATGAACAGAGAGAGAGAGAGAGAGAGAGGACAAGAACATCCAGAAACCACAGGGACACAAATCAGACTACAGCAGAATAATATCTACTCAACTCACAGCCATAAAGGAACACTTTAGGAGAGAACACCAGCTTAGTCAGCCGACAGTATTGGGATCATTACCCTCAGTTATGTAAGGAATATATAATGTTTTTCTTATTACTGATTTCAGAAGTAATATATATTAATAACTATCATTCCCTAAGAACAGTAATTTGTTACATTACTCATTATTACCGTTGTGTCGCCCCTTAAAGGTAGCCAACTGCATCTTCTCTGTTCTCTGTTGGCCACAGACTGTCTTCCCCCATTAAGTATAATCTCGTTTATAGACTTTGTGCAACACTGATCATCAGAGTGCAGGTTGAGCGGAGTGTGTGAGTGACGGGGAGGAGAAATGAGGCGTAATGGACGGCAGACAGCAGATTTATAAATTTACAGTTTTACATGTACGCCCACGCGTATTTTGCACAATTAGGGAGTTAAGTGTGAGCGATGCAGGTAAAAAGTGTTACTCATTTCTCTAACAAGTGCATAGTAAAATAGGGCTTCAGATAAATCAAATTGAATATGAAAACAAGTTTAAGTGTTTTTGGAATCCTAGATAGCTGCTGGGCAGTGAAACAATCCAGCAGGTTTGAGATCCACTAGGTTAAAACACCACAAATGATGTTAGCCTGTAATAAATGATGAAAATATAGTTGTTTTTTAAGTCAAACTATTTAATTAAGAAATCTAAGCATTCTTTCTTTCCAACACATTTCACTAGAAGATACCCTGTATTGTTGATTAGTGATGTCCTTTAAGCCCCTCCCCCCCTCCTGATCAGCTGTATTGATCTGAAGTTGCATTCAGATGTGTGATTTTCCATATCTGCTGCTCTCAAAGTTGCACTGCTGACAGAGCTGAGGAGAGCCATCCCAAAGCTGCATTGAGCCATTGAATCATTTTTTTTTTCTGCTGATCTTGAAGTCGACATGAGTGATGACTTGTCAGACTGCGGCCTGTCCGTTGGTGATGTCGTTTAAGCCCTTCAGCTATTTTTTTTATTTGTTGAACGACTATATCCATTGATCCCAAAGTTACACTGATAATAACAGCGATGAACCCGCCATGCAGGATTTCACTGAGACGTTTCCCATGAAGAAAAAAAAAATTACACCCAACAGGCTGCATTGGAACCAGTTAGCAGTGTTAGGCGTTTGAATGATTTCACAGAGCCAAAAGGTCACATTTTATGTCAAATTACCTGCTTGTTTATTCATTTTGAGAGAGACACAGAAAACATTGCTTTAATCAAAGTCACAATAATGTGTCATTTGGTTGTGTTTGATGTTTTTTTTTTCAAACATTTTCCAACCCTCTAATGTTAATACTGACAGTTTTTACATGCCGTGGCATTTTGTGCTTGTAAACTCGCTTTTTCCAGTCACAGCCTATTCCAGCCAACTGACAAACCAAATCAAGATGGCTCCAAAAGCTACCGTCCGTAAAATTAAATAGAAAATGTTGCTTGATTTTACACAGTGGCTTAAAATTGTGTTTATTTCAAAATATTTTCTTTGACAACCAATTCATACAAGTTAAAATTGGCAAATATCTCCTGATGTGATCAAACCAAACATCTACAGTGATCTAAAAGAGTAAGGGAACACAGGGAGAGAACAAAGACTCCAGTCACACTGAAATGTGTTTCAACATGAAAACATGAAACAGTTTGTAAAAAAAAAAAAAAAAAAAAAAAAAAAAAAAAAAAAAAAAAAAAAAG